>ML353878.1:0-67615 GCA_005239505.1 Nicotiana paniculata | reverse complement strand
TGGGAAAGAGCTCCACGACCTAGCTACTAAAAAGGTAATTGCATTCTACCCTAAAGTTAGTTAATGCATGAATTCCTAGTTGAATTAACTACCTAATTAGTGGAAAATTAAGGAATTGGGTAGTAACCTAGGGATTTCGAGAATTTAGAGAATTACCCGTGAATTGGCAATGAAATCATACAAAAATCATATATTAATGATCCTTAGGTTATGGGTGATTGTTTCCTTCAAGAATTTTTTAAATCCGAGCATGCGGGCCTGGGGTTGGATTTTGGGATTTCTTCAAGAATGATGAATTTGAATAAATAATAGGAGAATTCCATGCTTTGAGTATAATTTGATATATTTACGTAACGTTTGGTTAGCTTCAAGTCCATTGGGTGACGAGTTCGGAGTTTCGGGCACATTCTTTACCCGGGGAGTAGGTGTGACGCGAGGTGAGTCTCCTTTCTAACCTCGTAAGAGGGAATTGTCCTTGTAGGTGTTTTAAATGTTATGTGTGATAATTGTGGGGGCTACGTACGTACAAAGTGACGAGAGTCCGTACGTAGCAGCTATTATTATTATGTCCGGTTAGTCAGGTCCACATCATGCTTTGTGTTTTACTTGAAATGAACTATATGCTTAATAAATTAAACGTTACATGCGGCTTATTTCCCAGAGATCACGGAATTTGAGAAATTTTGTAAGGAATTGTTTACTGAAAAGTAATTTATAAAGGAATATTGTGTGTGCATGTGACTGCTTCGCAGTTTACATTAAGCGAGCGGAGTGTGATTTTCCCCACTCTTATGGAATGGGCCGTACACCACGGCGGATTGGAAGATACACTTATTGTTCGGGCCGTTCGATCCTCGGCAGTGCATAGAGAGGATTACTTTATGGTAAAGATGCACTTTTGGTTCGGGCGGTTCGATACTCGACAGTGCATAGATGTGAGTACTTTATGAAAAGGTCAACCTATGGTTCGGGCCATTTGACCCTTGGCAGTGCACTGACACGACTATATTATGACTCAGGTCGGTTGTCCTTATCCTGTATGCGCATGATTTATTTGTTACTAAATTCATGGACACTGATTTGAAAGATATTTGGGGGAAGGTGAAGTAGTAATTGTTTATTTATTTCCAGTATTTCCTTGGATTTCAGTGCCTTATATATATTTACTGCTTCACTGCCTTTACATGCCTACCATTTTCATCATATCCTGTTAAATTATATTGTTGGACCTTTGTGAGTGTCATGTCGACCTCTCGTCACTACTTCTTCGGGGTTAGGCGGGATACTCATTGGGTACATATATATTTATGTACTCATGCAACACTTTCGTACTTAATTGTACATGTTCTGAGGCTGGTGCATCTTGTTGTCTGACCGGAGATTGATTTTGATTATAGACGGACCTGACTTCACGGTGATCTTCTTTCTCCTGGCGATCTCCGGCAGCAGCATGGGGTTTCTTTTGCTTATTTCCCGTCTATTTCTTTCAGACAGTGGGACTGTATATTATATCTTTTGTATATTCTATTAGTATGCCCGTAGGACTTGTGACACTAGTTCCTGGCACATACGTGATAGTTATTGTGGATTATGGGTCTGTATATATATATTGTCTCACGCCTCCTCATGACCGCTTTTGATTGCAAACTGGCTAGTTACCCTTGTCGATTTATGTTTTAAGTTTTAAAAACTAAGTATATGTTGATATATTTAATCTAATAAGAAAGAACCCTTAGTAAATTGAGTGTTCGCTTGCGTGACCCCGCCGTTGGGCGCCATCACGACCTATGTTAGGATTTTGGGTCGTGAAAATATAGTATCAGAGAACTAGGTTCACGTAAGTCTCACGAGTCACGGGCGAACCCAGTTAAGTCTTGCGGATTTGTACGGAGACGTCTGTACTTATCTTCATGAGGCTATAGGGTGTTAGGAAACCTATCTTTGTTCTTATTTTATCGTGCAGTCTATGGTTTACTAAATCTCATTCTCCTATTCTCTCATAGATGGTGAGGACGCGTGCATCTGATGTTCCAGACCCGAGTAGGGCCACTACCCCCGTTGTCCGAGGCAGAGGCCGGGGGAGGGCACCGGCCCAAGGTAGGGGATGAAGGCGTCCCAGAGCTATTCCAGTTCCACCACCAGAGGACCCTATCATAGAGGAGCGGGACGAGGTGCCTCCAGCAGATACTGCTTCAGTAGACTTCATGACGGCGCCAGGATTCTAGGCTGTCATGGGCCGTATGATGAGATTTATGGACACTATGTCCCAAGCTGGTTTATTTTCAGCAGATCCTGCCACTTCTCAGGCGGGAGGGGAAGTCCAGGCCCCTACTCCCCAGGCTGCAGGCCAGATAGCAGCATTACATCATACCCCAGGTACACTGCCCGTGGGTGGGGTCCAGCCTGTTGCAGCAGCACCTGAGCCCAGACCAGCTGCGGACGGTGATCCGCATAAGTTATTGGATAGATGGACTCAATTGCACCCTCCGGTATTTTGGGGTGAGCATGGCGAGGATGCCTAGGATTGGTGGACAGGTGCAGGGACATACTGCACAACATGAGGATACTAGAGTCCCATGGAGTGGATTTCACTACCTTCCAGTTCGAGGGCAGAGCTTGTAGGTGGTAGCAATCTTATATTCTCAGTAGGCCAACAGATTCTCCTCCTGTCACTTGTGAGCAGTTCACGCAGATATTTCTGGATAGATATATCCCACCCTCTAAGAGGAAAGAGCTACGGTATCAGTTTGAGCGGCTAGAGCAAGGACATATGTCAGTGACAGATTATGAGGCCAGATTTTCATAGTTGTCTCACCACGTACTCATGATATTACCTACTAATGTCGAGAGAGTGTGGAGATTTGTAGTTGGGGTGCATCCAGGTATTAGGGCCACCATGGCCCGAGAGATGGAGATGGTTACTCCTTATCAGCTCGTGGTAGAGATTTCCCGCAGAATAGAGTGGTATCGATCGAGGAGTAGGGAGCAGAGGCAGCAGGACAAGAGGGCTAGATTCTCCGGAGATTTCAGAGGTGTCCCAGCTAGAGGCAGAGGTCAGTTTAGTAGTGGTCAGCTCATCATGCCTTTATATTCAGCACTTCTACCACCTCCACGAGGTGTTCCAGCGAGGCCTCATTTAAGCACCATGCCAGAGCGTTCCTACCGTCCTCCAGCCATTCAGAGTTAACCCATTGATTATCCCAGTCATCCGAGATCGTCCGACCCCTATTTCAGTGCTATGCCAGAGGGATCACATCGCCCTCCCGCCATTCAAGGTTCTTCTTCGGGGCAGCAGACTATGGTACCTGGGGGTTGTTACGAGTGTGGAGATCCAGGTCATACGAGGAGGCATTATCCCAGGTTACGGGGCAACGCCGTACAGCAGGGTTTTCAGTCAATGGGTCCAGCACTAGCAGTCCGACTACCTAGAGGTGGAGGACAGGTCGGCAGGGGTCGTCCGAGAGGTGGAGGCCAGTCAGGGGGAGGTCAGGAAGCTCCTGTTCACTCTGGTGGAGCCTAGTCTTCCGGTACTCCAACTAGATTGTATGACAGCCGGCCCGATCATATGCAGTCCTCAGACGCCGTTATCACAAGTATTATCTCAGTATATGGTAGAGAGGCTTCAGTATTATTTGATCCAGGATCCACTTATTCATATGTTTCAGCATTATTTGCTCATTTTTTGGATGCTCCTCGCGAGTCCTTGGGTTCTCCTATATATATGTCCACTCCTGTGGGCGATTCTGTGGCGGTAGACCGGATCTATCGGTCTTGTGTGATCACCTTCTTTGGGTTCGAGACCAGCGGACCTTTTATTGCTCGACATGGTTGATTTTGAGGTTATTCTAGGAATGGATTGGCTATCTCCTTATCATTTCGTGCTAGATTGTCATGCCAATACAGTTACTTTAGCCATGCCCGAGTCGCCTAGGCTGGAGTGGAGAGGTTCCTCAATTAGTGCATCCATCCTGGTTATTTCATTCAAGAAGGCTCGACATATGATCGAGAAGGGTTGTCTGGCCTATCTTTCTTATGTGCGGGACACCGCCGCCGAGTCTCCCACGATTGATTCAGTGCCAGTTGTCCGAGAGTTTTCTGATGTATTTCCTTCAGATCTTCCGGACATGCCTCCGGATCGTGATATTAATTTCTGCATTGATTTAGCTCCAGGAACCCAGCCTATATCTTTTCCTCTGAAAGATTTGAAGGAGTTGAAGGAGCAGCTTAAGGATTTGTTGTCTAAGGGGTTCATCAAACCGAGTGTATCGCCGTGGGGTTCTCCAGTTCTATTCGTGAAGAAAAATGATGGGTCCATGTGGATGTGTATTGATTACCGCCAGTTGAACAAGGTCACCATTAATAACAAATATCCTTTTTCGCATATCGATGATTTGTTTGACCAGTTGCAGGGTGCTAGGGTGTTTTCTAAGATTGATTTGAGATTGGGATATCATCAATTAAAGAATCGTGCCTCAGATGTTCCGAAGACTGCTTTTCGTACGAGATATGGCCACTATGAGTTTGTGGTGATGTCCTTTGGCTTGACTAATGCCCCAGCAGCATTCATGGACTTGATGAATAGGGTGTTCAGGTCGTATATTGATTCTTTATCATTGTCTTTATTGATGACATCTTGATTTACTCACGTAGCCTGGGGGAGCACGAGCAGCTTTTGAGAGTTGTGCTCCAGACTTTGCGAGAACAGAAGCTATATGTTAAGTTCTCCAAATGTGAGTTCTGGTTGGATTCTGTAGCATTCCTGGGGCATGTGGTATCCGGAGAGGGTATCAAGTTTGATCCTCAGAAGATCGAGGTAGTTCAGAGTTGGCCGCGTCCTACTTCAGCTACATAGATCATGAGCTTTTTAGGCCTAGCAGGCTATTATCGCCGATTTATGGAGGGGTTCTCATCTATTGCATCTCCATTGACTATATTGACTCAGAAGAATGCCCCGTTTCGATGGTCTGACGAGTGTGAGGCGAGCTTTCAGAAGCTCAAGGCGACATTGACTTCAGCGCTAGTTCTGGTATTGCCTTCCGATTTTGGGATGTACACAGTATATTGCGACGCTTCAAGCATTGGCTTAGGGTGTGTGTTGATGCAGGAATGGAGAGTTATTGCGTATGCTTCGCGCCAGCTGAAGGTTCATGAGAAGAATTACCCAGTGCACGATTTGGAGTTGTAGGCAATTATTCATGCTATTAAGATTTGGAGGCATTACTTGTATGAGGTGTCATGTGAGGTTTATACAGACGATCGATGTTTGCAGCACTTGTTCAAGTAGAGAGATATTAATCTGAGGTAGCGCAGATGGCTTGTGTATTGAAGGATTATGATATCACCATTCTTTATCATCCGGGAAAGGAAAATGTGGTAGCAGATGCTTTGAGCATGAAGGTAGAGAGTATGGGTATCTTGGCTTATATTGCAGCAAAGGAGAGACCTCTAGCCTTGGACATTCAGTCCTTAGCCAATCGCCTGGTGAGATTAGACATTTCAGAGCCTCGACGAGTTTTAGCACATGTGGTTGCTCAGTCTTTGTTATTGGGGGAGATTAAGGCCCGACAGTTCTATGATTCGTGCTTTGTAGAGCTTCGGGAGACAGTGGTATGGGGTGGTGCCAAGGAGGTTTCTATTGGTGAGGATGGTGTTCTAAGACTTCAGGGCCATTTATGTGTTCCTAATATTGATAGCCCGAGGGAGAGGATTCTAGAGGAGGCACACAGTTCTCGGTATTCTGTTTATCCTGGTGCTACCAAGATGTATCGTGATTTGAAGCAGCATTACTGGTGGAGGCGGATGAAGAGGGACATTGTGGAGTATGTGACGAGGTGTCTTAACTGCCAGCAGGTTAATTATGAGCACCAGAGGCCTACTCCAACAGATGCCCATTCCTGAGTGAAAGTGGGAGCACATAACTATGGACTTCGTGGTTGGGTTGCCTCAGACTTTGCGGAAGGTTGACGCAGTTTGGGTCATTGTGGATAGATTGACCAAATTGGTGCATTTCATTCCAGTGGCTACTACTTATACTTCTGAGAGGTTATCCCAGATTTACATTCGGGAGATAGTCCGATTGCACGGTGTGACAGTGTCCGTTATATAAGATCGAGGTCCTCAGTTCACCTCGCATTTCTAGAGAGCATTACATAGTGAGATTGGCACCCAGATAGATCTCAGTACAGCATTTCATCCTCAGACTGATGGCCAGTCGGAGTGTATAGTTTATATATTGGAGGACAAGCTCAGGGCATGCGTGATTGACTTCGGAGGTCAGTGGGACCAGTTCTTGCCTTTGGCCGAGTTTGCTTACAATAATAGTTACTAGTCTAGCATCGAGATGGCTCCATTTGAGGCTTTGTATGGTCGGCAATGTCGTTCCCCTATCGGGTGGTTTGAGCCTGGCGAGGCTAAGTTATATGGTACCGACCTGGTGAAGGATGCTTTGGAGAGGGTGAAGTTGATTCAGGAAAGGCTCCACACAGCACAGTCCATACATAAGAGTTACGCGGATCAGAGGGTGCGTGATGTATCATTTATGGAGGGGGACAAGGTTCTGTTGAAGGTCTCGTCGGTGAAGGGTATTATGAGGTTTGGGAAGAAGGGCAAGCTGAGCCCGAGGTTTATAGGTCCCTTTGAGGTATTGAGGCGAGTTGGGGAGGTTGCTTATGAGCTAGCCCTACCTCCCAGTTTATCAGGAGTTCATCCGGTCTTTCATGTATCCATGCTCCGGAGGAACCACGCCGACTTCTCTCACATGGTTGATTTCAGCACTATTCAGTTGGATGAGAGGTTGAACTACGAGGAGGAGCCAGTTGCTATTGTTGATAGACAGGATCGCCAGTTGAGGTCCAAGAGAGTTTCTGCAGTGAAGGTCCAGTGGACAGGCCAACCAGTCGAGGAAGCGACCTGGGAGTCCGAGGAGGCCATGCGGAGCAGATATCCGCACTTATTCAGCACTTCAGGTATGATTCTAGACCCGTTCGAGGACGAACGTTTGTTTAAGAGGTGGAGAATATAACGACCCGACCGGTCATTTTGCGTTGTCGGACCCCATTCCCCTAAATGAAACATCCCCTAGCGGCTTATTGTGATTTATGACTTGCGGGGGCGGGTGGTCCGGGATTCAGAAGTGTTTAGGGAAATATTGGAACACTTGGTTCCTTCAGGTTGGCCTTTAAGTCCAAGTTTGACTTTGGTCAACATTTTTAGTAAACGACCTCAGAATCAAGTTTCGATGGTTCCGATAACTTAGTATGATGATTTCGGACTTGGGCGCATGTTCGGAATAGGTTTTGGATGACCCCGGGAGTGTTTCGGCGCCCAATATTGAAATAAGAGTTCCTCAAGTCCATATTGTGGTTTAGGGCGTATTTTTGTGTTATCGAGGTCCGAACGGAATTCCGAGACCGGGAATAATTCCGTTATGTCATTGTTAGTGAAATCAAGACAACTTAAAGTTCCTAAGTTTGATTTTAGGGGTTTGAGGTGTGATTTTATGTTTTAGCATTGTTTTGGGTGTTGCGAAGGCTCGAGCGAGTCCGTATTATGATTTGGGAATTGTTGGTATATTTGGACGGGGGCTCAGGTGGGCCCAAGTGCCTCTTGAGCACCAAACGAGGCCAAAAAACCAGCTGAAGCAGTTGTTGGTGCACCTGATTTGGTGTGACCGCAGGTGCGGTTGCCCAGTCGCAGGTGCGAGACCGCTCCTGCGGTCCTTGCCTCACAGGTGAGGCTGCCCATTTCTTGTAGGTGCGGATAATATCTGCAGGAGCGGAGCCGCAGGAGCAAGCTCCTCTCCGCAGGTGTGAGCCCAGGCCCCTTGCCCCTCTTCCGCAGGTGCGAGTCTTTTCTCGAAGGTGCGGTCCTTGAGCCGCAGGTGCGGAACCACAGTAGGCAGAAAGTTTTTTAAAACATGGGATTATTTCATTTCACCCCATTTTCTTACTCCATTAGAGACCTTGAAAGCTTGGGAAAGAGATCCACGACCTAGCTGCTAAAAAGGTAAGTGAATTCTACCCTAAAGTTAGTTAATGCATGAATTCCTAGTTGAATTAACTACGTAATTAGTGGAAAATTAAGGAATTGGGTAGTAACCTAGGGCTTTCGAGAATTTAGAGAATTACCCGTGAATTGTTTATGAAATCATACAAAAACCATATATAATGAATGATGGAATTTCTTCAAGAATGATGAATTTGACTAAATAATAGGAGAATTCCATGGTTTGAGCATTATTTGATATATTTACGTAACGTTTGGTTAGCTTCGAGTCCTTTGGGTGACGAGTTCGGAGTTTCAGGTGCATTCTTGACCCGGGGAGTATGTGCGACGCAAGGTGAGTCTCCTTTCTAACTATGTAAGAGGGAATAGTCCCCGTAGGTGTTTTAAATGCTATGTGTGATAATTGTGGGGGCTACGTACGTAACGAGTGTCCGTATGTAGCAGCTATTATTATGATGTCCAGGTAGTCAGGTCCACATCATGCCTTGTGTTTTACTTGAAATGAACTATATGCTTAATAAATTAAATGTTACATGCGGCTTATTTCCCTCAGATCACAGAATTTGAGAAAATTTGTAAGGAATTTTTTACTGAAAAGTAATGTAAATAGGAATATTGTGTGTGCATGTGACCGCTTCACACTTTACATTCCGCGAGCGGATTGGAATATGCACTTATGGTTCGGGCCGTTCGCTCCTCGGCAGTGCATAGAGAGGATTACTTTATGGCAAAGATGCATTTTTTGTTCGGAGCGTTCGATCATCGGCAGTGCATAGATGTGAGTACTTTATGGAAAGGTGCACTTATGGTTCAGGTCGTTCGACAATCGGCAGTGCACGGACACTGCTATCTTATGAATCGGGTTGGTTGTCCTTATCATGTATGCGCATGATTTATTTCTTACTAAATTTATGGACACTAATTTGACAGATATTTGGGGGAAGGTGAAATGGTAATTGTTTATTTATTTCCAGTACTTCTTTGGATTTCAATGCCTTATATATATTTGCTGCTTCACTGCCTTTACATGCCTACCGTTTTCATCATATTCTGTTAAATTATATTGTTGGACCTTAGTGAGTGTCATGTCGACCTCTCGTCACTACTTCTTCAGGGTTAGTCGGGATACTCACTGGGTACATATATATTTATGTACTCATGCTACGCTTCGGTACTTAATTGTATAGGTTCTTAGGCTGGTGCATCTGGTTGTCAGACCGGAGCTTGATTCTGATTATAGTCGGACCTGACTTCACGATGAGCTGCTTTCTCCTGGCGATCTCCGGCAGCACCATGGGGTTTCTTTTGCTTATTTCCCGTATATGTCTTTCAGACAGTGAGACCATATATTATATCTTTTGTATATTTTGTTAGTATGCCCGTATGACTTGTGATATTAGTTCCTGGCACACATGTGATAGTTATTGTGGATTATAGGTCTGTATATATATTGGCTCACGCCTCCTCACGACTGCTTTTGATTGCAAACTGGCTAGTTACCCTTGTCGATTTATGTTTTAAGTTTTAAAAACTGAGTATATGTTGAAATGTTTAATCTAATAAGAAAGAACCCTTAGTAAATTGAGTGTTGGCTTACCTGACCCCGCCATTGGGCGCCATCACGAGCTAAGTTAGGATTTTGGGTCGTGAAACATCAAATCCCAATTCCGATGTCTTTTACTCAAAAGTTATACCTTGATCAACTCTTCAAACCTAAGGCTTCCATATTGAAAATCTTTCTATCAAATCCATCTCGATCTACCAAAAAACCAAACCCAACTATGCACACAAGTCATAATACACCATATGAAGTCACTAAAAGTCCAAAATTATAGAACTAAATGCTAGAACTCAAAATGACTAATCGGGTCATTATATTCTCCCTTACATAAACATACGTTCATCCTTGAACGTGCCAATAGTCATTCCAAAGTCATCCAATCGCTGTATAAACTCATCATACACATAGCCATGGGAGATTCCACATCACCACAATCTATATAAGTCCATCAACATACCCTAACTGAAGATTCTTTCTTTAACCTTAACTTATAATCCTTAGAACCATATTCCAACATCCGGATCTCCCTCCAAGATCCGATTCTTGCGTATATACACTATATCAATCTCAACAGGATATATCAAGCCATCAATATACTACAAGATCTAACCACATGATGCACCACATAACTCATGTACTCATAACAATAACTTCTTACCACAATGGCTACTCATTATTGAATTCGGTACTTGAAATATACCTTATATCAAATAGCCCCTCATTCAAAACTTCCCCAACACAGATAATGATAAGAGAAACATATAGAAACTCTTAACCATGTACCAAATCAATATATACATCGTGGATCTCTCTCACCCGATAATGACCATTGCCAATTTTTGAGCTGACTAATGCCATTATTCTTCCAAAGATACTTTATCCCTGTCTTATTGCGCAAATTCCAAGTCCAATAACTTTTTCTCACCATGTACCAGCTACCTGACTGACATGACACAAAAATTCCATTCGTAACCTCATATAACGTGACTCATGCACCAAACAAGTAACAACTTCAATATAACCAAGAATGGGAAGAGAATACAAATAAGAGAACTAACCAACAAGTTCAAAATATTTAACAACTAAGCATAACGTTATGAATCCATCCCACATGAGAGAAATAAACACATAAAATAAGCACAAGGAATCGTCTCCCAAAATAGTATTATTACAGCGTGAAACCCGATCCCACATTATATTGTTCTGACGTGCTACACGATCTAACCAATCCACATGAATACCCATCGATCCATGATGCTCCTAATCAAAAACACATGTGTGTCAACATCAAGAATGCAAAGTGAATACATATAACCATGGGGAGATATATAACATAATACGCTACAGAAAGGTAAGCACAACTACAGTGCGATAAGAAAATCAACATCTCATGAGCCATCTCGCTCATATATCATCACAAGGCATAAACAGGACCACAACAAGTATGTTAATAATAAAGTAATCTCACAATCCATCATTGCATAAGAGAGAAACACATAAAACGGATTGGGGCATGAATAACATCCATTATGTCCGATGACACACCCATAGTAAATGTTTCCATGAATATAAAAATCCAATATGTCATAGAATACACACTCACATTAGGCCTGCTAATATGCCCCCAACCATTTCAACCCATCCTAAATTAGGTAAGTAGCCTTCCATAGGTCCACAGTTACCTACCTAGAACATATGCAATTAGTTGTCTGGTCCTCAACACACTTTCACAATCCGTAACCAACGGAATAGTCTTACTCTAAGAACATTCAATCTCTAAACTTCAAAATTTCTGAATCTTCATGCTTGATCTCTAAATCCCCTTCTTATATGAAAGACACATCACACATACACAACCACCTCATCAGAACTACACCCGTAAATCATCCATGTCACGTAGCAAGTATGAACATCAACGGTTACTAACCACACGATTTCTATAGTAGTAGTCAAGCATCCGCAATTCAATACACAATGTATCTTCCACAACACACACCTTTCTCATGTGATACAAGATACTGCCAGCGTCTTAAACATCTGAAATCTATCACATTGCATAAAACTCGTGACCTTTCTTCTTGAACGGAATCACAATCTTGTCCATTCAACCTCAATGCCTTGTAACTTACTGCACCGACCATGCCGTGATATGAAATTATGAGAACCCAGTCATCAGCTTTAAATCACAAGTAGGATATACACCTCATCAACCAAGAACCTTTCATTTAACTCAATCTAGGAGAACATAGGTAACTCAAACGAAATCAACAAGTCATGCAGATTCCCAAACCCATAGGTAACTCAAACAAAAATTCTCCCTCTGAAAAAGACTTCTAAATGAATCTAAATTTGTTTCTTTCATCTTTCTAATACCGCGATGTAGAATGAAAAATGATATAAAAATATTGCAAGTCTCAGCGCCATCCAATGCAAACCCCAAGCCTTAGCCTTACAGAAATCTAAATATTCTTAGGTACTACTTATGAATCTTGAACCCCTTAGAACCATTATCGAGAGTCATTCACCTTTCTCTAATCTCTAAAGCACAACCAATACGCACCGAACGACTTGTGCACCATCACCACATGAATATCCAAAAAGAAGCAACTAAGTGATTCCTCTTCCTTGCACACTACATCCCCAACGAATATTAAATCTGAATCATTCCAAGATTTCAATATACCTATAAAGTATAGTACATCATGCATCCAGTAAATTCCTTAACCAAATCATCCTGAATGACACCCTTCTCAAACCATATCCAATCCAAAGTGCATCCAAATCTAGGAACTATAGCAACACATGCCCGAATTACTCGATCATCGATGATAGACTCCCCCACTTCACTTGGATCCATAAATACCTCATACGATAACACACAATACCATTCCTTCTTAACTTGACATGATCTCGGGCTGCTAACCGGCTGAATCTCTTCATAAGAGCGTATAACACTAGTCAAAACACACTTCGGTTATCTGCCGAGTACATACTCATCCTCACAAAAGTAAAGCCAACTTGCTCAAGTGCTCCAAAATAGTACTATACGCATTCCACTAAACAAAAGCCTTATAGAAAATCACATAACGCCAAATATTCTCGCAGGAGATAATCCACCTGCTAACCTCAACAAGATATAAGAATCTTCTTCATTCCTCAGATGAACAACTGGAAGATCCACCAACACATCCACATCTCAAGACCGTACAACAAATCGAGATGATGATCAGGTATCCACATCCCTTCGCATACCCTCAACAACATCATAATCCATCAATATCATATATGTTACAGAGTACTCAACATCAAACACATATCAAAGAGAGAGAAACGAGAGATTTGGCTTCAAGCTGAAACAAAGTCGCATGATTAGGAAGAAATAAGGGAAGTGTCCTAGATGCCTCGTAACTCTCGAAGATAGATATGGACGTCATCATACGGATATGCAAGAATTTACTATGAATTTTATCATGACTCGTAGAACCTCTGAACCTAGATCTATGATAATAACTTTTTATGACCCAAAATTCCACCAACTCGTGATGGAACCTAACCCAACCCGATAGGTAAGTCAAACAATGTAAGTCACTACTATGCTAAAAAAACTAACAATGTTAATAAATAAAATAGAAAAAAAATCAATACAATTATCCCAAGGACTGGCAGTACAAATCATGAGCTACTATGATTTAGATTTATAAAGATGGTAAAAATTAAATACAACATCTATTTGAAGTTTTCATAAACAAAAATGAAGTCCTAATCTACCATGAACAAATGGTAGCTTGAATCTGAAAAACAACTACAACTTCAGTGCCTGCATTCGTCATCCACAACAGCTCAGCTCCAAAATCTACACACAAGATACGGAAGAGTAGTATGAGTGCCACCGATTCCATATACTCAATAAGTGTCTTGACCAACCTCACTAAAATAGTGAGGAGGTTTTAAGCTAAATGACAGACATTTTGCATAACCTGTGTAGCTCACTAACATATACAATATAGAGTAATATCCAGAGAGACAGTTATAGGATAACATATATCAATAATAAAGGTGCAGAACTGGGTAAGGAATAATAAACAAGCTTTTCCAATTAAACAGATCAAGCAAATAAAACTTCCACCAACTCTGCATACAAAGAGACATGAACCAAGTAGTGGGTGTTATCAAATACTCTATATAAATGTAAAATCTGTACATAAAAATGATCCAATTCCGTATAAATTTCCAAAAACCATTTTTGAGTCTAACGTTTCAATGTATGATTCTAACTCCCTTTTTAGAGCAATTCAACATATTCCGGGTGTCCAACAACTCACTAAAAATCCCGTACATGTGTAATCTTCAACTATCATATGTAGATAATGTGCTTGAATAATGCATCTCGTACATGTGTAAGCTTCAACTATCATATGTAGATGATGTGCTTGAATAATGCATGTAAATGCATGAATATGCACAAAGGATCTCTCAAATGGTCAAGATTCCACTTTTATGCTCAATAACTTATCACATAGGATCCCACATCGCAGTCAACTAGAAACTCCTTGATCTCTCACAACCCACGTATACGCCATCAAGAGAGAAACATGAGTGGGTGACCCTGGAGGGATGGATTCATATCCACATGACGCAATGACAACTCACATGCCATAACTGCATGAATAACTCACGTACTGCACGGACAACTCACGTACTAATAATCATAATAACTGCACGATAACTCACGTTTTGCAGGGATGACTCATATGTGAATAATCATAACAATTACACTGACAACTCACATGTTTCACGGAAAACTCAAGTTTCATAATCATAACCACTACATGGACAACTCATGTGTTGCCCGGACAACTCACGTGACATAATTATAATCGTACGATAAAGACCTTGTGCCTAATCAATAACAATATCCAAATATCGGCATGATAGAAACTTTGTTCCATGACTTAAGTCTATATCCGAGAATATGCAGTGATGTATGCATATGAATATGAGGTAAGGATATAAATTGCACATGGACCAAGAAATAATCATGCATGGTTATATGTGCAACGACCCGATGGATTATTTTGAGATGTAGTATTTTGTTTAGAAGTTTGAGACCTTGAGTAACTTCATATGATGTATTATGACTAGCGATATGGTTGGTTTTGATATTTGTAGGGTTTGCGTGATTTGGTAGAATGGTTCTCAATTGAGAAGCTTTAAGTTGGAAGAGTCGACAAAGGATTGGCTTTTAAGTAAATGACTTTGAAATCAAGATTTGATATTTTAATTAGGTATGGTGGTTTGGACTTGGTCTTACGTTCATATTTGAATTTGGATGTTCCTAGAAGATTTTGTCTCTATTTGTTGAAAGTTTGCAATTTGAAGAATTGGAAAGTTTGTAAGTTTGACTGGAGTTGACTATGGTCTTATTAGAATCGGATTGTGGCTTTGAGACCTCGTATATATTTATTTAGTTTATTAAAACTTGTTTTCAAATTTTTTTTTGTGATCCGGGATGTCTAAGTATGATTCGAACGAGTTCGACAATGTTTGAAGGTTTGAAAGTTAGTGAAGGATCTTGACCTTCAATTCTTGGTTTGATGTTATTGGTAATGTATTAAGCCTTAGAATAAGTTTGGATAATGTATTTGAACTCACTGATATGATTGGATGGGGTAGGCTCGGGAGTGTTTCGAATTGATTTCGAATTATTTGGTGCCATGTTGGGAGTTCTGGTTCTTCATACCTGTGAAGGTTTGGTTGCAAATGCGATATCACTTTTGCCGATATAATGTCGATTTTGCGAAGAGGAAGTGGTCTGTAGGTGCTCACTTCTGTGTAAAGGGAAGCACATGTGCGAGGTTGCAGATGTAAGGATTTGGTCGCAGATGCGAGTAGCAACCTAGCTTGGGACTCCGAGGCGTGTGTGGCGCTGGTGCAATGGGTTTTGCACACCTGCAAAGCTGTAGATGCATGAGGTGCATTGCATATGCGATGGACGGAAATTTGAGCGAAATTTGTTGATGCGAGATTGAGCTCGTAAATGTGATTGTTTTTACCGCAAATGCGAGGATGCCTGGCAGGATGTTTAAACCACAAAGCGAGGATCCCTGGCAGGGGTATATGTTGGAGGAGTAGCTTTATTTTATCATACTTTGAGATTGAGAGTTCGGATTGGAGTAATTTTTAAGGTGATTTTCACCCACATGATTTGGGTAAGTGTTCTTCAATCTAATTAAATTATTATTCATAATTCTATCCCTGATTTTGGCGTTTGATTATTGAAGTTAAAGAAGAAGTTTAGGAATTTTTGTCTAGACTTTAAGATAGTGTATTTTGGGTCTTGACCATTGATTTCGACCCGGATGTGGAAACTAATTATATTTTTCACTCAATAGATTACAGGTCATCAGATTTTAGCATTGAGTTTGGATTTCGGGCATGCAAGCCCGAGTTCACTTTTTGGGAGTTCATCAAAGACCAAAGCTTTATGGGTTAGGATCGCTCTAGATAGCATTGTTTTTCTTTCGTTGATAATATTTGGCTTGGATTTGCATGATTGGAAGGCTTGAGTGAGGTTTTCGATACGATTTGTGGTTGGATCTAGCCTGGGAAGAGGTAAGTTTCTTGGATAACATTGTTAAGAGGGAAACCCTTACGATTAGAGTTGATTGCGTTGTGTTTAAGATATTGTGGATGGTGTACATACATGGTGGAGAACGTATATGCATTCACCAAGTTTTATTATGCACAATTGCTATTATTCCCCTCGTTGCGCTTGAATTTGGTACCGTCCCTCCAAAGTCATGTGATTACCCATGTTACTTTAGGCCCTATGAGCGTGGTCGGTACATGAATTTTCACTGGGTCGATACGTGGATTTTGTATTGGGTTATTGTGATACATGGATTTTGTATCGAGATACATGAATCTTGTATCGGAGTACATAGATCTTATACCAGTTTGAACAAGAATTCATATTCTTGATTCAGTTAAAAGCATTCACTTAAATTCTAATTATTGCATGCCAAGTATACATGCTAGTTGGGAGCCTCGACCTGGTTGATTGAAGCATTCTAGTTTACTTGCCATACTTGAGCAGTGGTCTGGTTATCTATTGAATTGGAAAAACATGCTTTAGGTCTTTCGGTTGTTTTTATATATTGATGCTTGTTGATCATGAGGATATCTACTGTTCCAGCTCTAGGCTTGTTGTTATTTATGAGTGGTAAGTATTCGGATGCATCTAGCTTTTCCACTACTTCTTCAAGGTTAGACTTGATAGTACTGGGTACCGACTGTATTGTACTCATACTACACTTTTACACATTTTGTGCAGGTTTTGAGGCTAGTATTACAGTACCCTTTGAGCTGAGTAAGAGAGCATTATTGGAGAATTCGTGACTTTTACACATTTTGTGCAGGTTTTGAGGCTAGTATTGCGGAACCCTTTGAGCTGAGTAAGAGAGCATTATTGGAGAATTTGTGATGAACTGCTATACTGTTTCGATCCGCAGCACATGGAGGCCCCGTCAATTATTTTGCATGTTATCGTATCACAAAAGCAACTGCTAAATAATTGTTAAAATAGATAAATTTAAGGTTCACTCGATCAGTAATTTAGGTTAGGTATTATCACCCGATTTTTGGGGCGTGACAAATAAGCCAACTAGATGCAATATTATTTCGAATTCACTTACTATTGGCAATAATAATGATAAAGTATTTTAATATATATGACATAAAAGGACTAACTAATCAAACCGAAAATAATAGAAAATAAAATGAAAACAGTTTTCCTTGGAACTTTTAGAAGTAAAGCCTTTTCTTACATGCTATAAACGGTAAAGAACGCAAGAAAACTTGATCCATTTCTTTGACGAGCTCTTCAATCAAGTCCCTGCAAATTTGATCTTGTAAGACAAGTCCTATTCTTCCTGTCTCTCTCTTTTGCCCCCACGCGATGTCATTGCACACTTCCTCCACACTTTGAATCATGGCTTTGCTGCAACATATTGGCGAAGTTGTAGCCGTTGTCTTCATGTGAAATGGCTCGTTGTTTGTAAATTTCTTGATAAAATCAACAGTTTCATATGCCTTCAGCTTCTTGATCCTTCTCAATGGCTTCCGTTGTGTGATGCGCCCTTCAAAAAGGAAAACGGAAATTTACGATTGTGTAATTACGTGTGTAATAATAATCTACCAAAAAGTTGAAACTATTTTTGGTAGTTTTGTTGATCTTACTAGTAATATTGGAAACTTACAACAATAATAACAACAACAAATCAAGTGTAATCTCATATGTAAAGTTTGGGAAGGATATATAGTGTGTACACAAACCTTACCTCTACTTTGTAAAGGTAGAGAGGCAATTTTCAATAAACCATCGGCTCAGACAATAAATATATAAGTAACAAATAGTAGTAACAACAATATAATAGGAACAAGGGGCACAACCTGTAATATAAAGAACGAGGAATAAGAAAAATACAAAAATAGTACTAGTACTACCGATAAGATTATCTGTCGACCTTCCGCCCTTATTCTCGACCTTCTTTCACTATCGAGGTCATGTCCTCGGCCGGAGTAATGAAATATCTTTCCTAATCACCTCACCTCATTACTTCTTTGGCCTACTCCTCCCTTCCTTAGACCCGCAATGGTCAACCTCTCATACCTTCTAATCGGGACATCTATGACTCTCCTCTGCACGTGCCCAATCCATCTCAGCCTTGATTCCAGCAGTTAGTCCTCTACCAAGGCCACACCCACCTTGTCCCTAATAATTTCGTTCATAATCTTATCTTTCCTGGTATGCCCACACATCCATCTCAAAATCCTCATTTCTGCTACCTACGTCTTCTGGACATGGGACTTCTTGACGGGCACTCTGCCCATATAAAATATATAGTCGTCTAATCATCACTCTGTAGAACTTGCCTTTAAGTCTGATGGCACATTCTTATCACACAAAACTAATATTGGAAACGTATATTAACTAAATAATTTATTTTCTTTTTGTACTTTTGCTATAAATACTAACAAATTCCAACCAAATACAAAAATAAATAACTGGTTTTACCAACAGGTTTTTTCGTTAGTAAATTTACATTGTTGTTCGCTATCAATCCGCTTGAATCAAGAATAAGAATTACGCTAATCACATTATTGTTATCATTTCGGTCGTTATTGTCACAACTTTACTTCATTTTCTCCATTTTTATATTATCGAATGACTGGTCTAATTTTGTTTAATCATGTCGCTTGAGACGTAAATCTCATTAATTTAATTGTCAGATATCTAATAATCAAAATTTAGGTTCAACACGGGATACAAAAATCTCACGTGTCAAGGACTAGTTATTATATAAACCTCTAATCTCCTCTTATCATATAGTCCTACCATTGTTTATGACATAATTAATTATAAAATGCGAAAGGAATGGCTTAAATATATTAAAATATAAAAAAGTATTGGTAGTGGAAAGTGGACCCATAAGTTCTGAGAAAGTGGAATTGCGTATTACCAAAAGTAAGAAGATTGAATAACACATTTGCTTTGCTTTTATCATTTTGGGGAGAAATATCTTTTTCACATGCGCTTTCTCATCATTTTTTGACTGAATCATGACTAATTATTGCTATTATGTGGAGGCAAAACATTGAAGCTTTAGCAAACGGTTTCATATGGACCACTGCCCCCTCATAGATCTTAAGACCGTTATATATAAACTCATATTTCTATTGTTATTATTCGTTTTTTTCTTTTTGTTAATTTTATTTCAATATAATAAAAGATCAAAAAGTAAACAAATGTCGTCAGGAGGAAAAATATTTTTAGTGGTATCACTAAAGCAGCTTGTTTGACTACGATGAACTCATCGAATGTTCCTTTTTTTAATTCTCTCTGGTACTTGTAATTTTCTAACGAAATATATCTACTATAATACTATTTTTGTGTATTTATTATAAATTCATCTTCGTAATAGATAAAGTAATAAATAAGATAAAAATTATTTCTTGTAAATACAACGAATTTATCCTCTTGGTGTGTTTGGTACGACAAAAAGAATATTACTTGATCGATTTATTTTCTACTTTCTAGTGACAGATAGCTGTAATTGTAAAATGGTTTATTCAAGAAAAAACCATTCTATTAAACAAAAAGGATGAAATGGCGGTCTCTACCATTTATACAATCAAAAAGGTGTCTACAAGTATCATAACGTTTACTCCATATCATTTGCTTAAACTTAATAAGATAGTACTGTCAACCTTTAATCCTTAGTATTATCACCACAACTCCATTATTTTCTATTCTATATGCTGGAGGAGTACTAGTACCCTATGTCACATATTGTTAATTACATTTTATACACAGTAAACTTATACAGAAGACAATTAACACACTTTTCAATAGTCGTAATTTTCAACTTTATTTAATTTAAATTCTTGTAACAGAGGGAGTGCAAGGTTCCTTTGAATGCCAAAGGTGATAATGACGAACTGGTCCATGCTCGTCATGATATGATGGTTCATTCCACTACTTTAAGAAATTCTAAGATATACTAGGATAACTTTACGCACGATAGCACTTTGTCTCCACTTCAAGGGAATGTACTTGTGGAAATTTCCCAATCCCAAAGATACGGATACTTTAATTTTTTTTCAACAAAATATATATATATATATTATTTCGAGGTTCCTTCTTTTGGTGATTGTTTATCAGTTTCTGAAAGAATCCAAGGATTTCCTTCTTTATTTTTATATATATCGTATGATTTTATGCTCTATCCATAACTTTTTTAAGTGTCCTATGTATGAGAATGGGTTTTCAGTAGAAGGGAAGACTTATCTTTTCCTTTTCTTCCTTGTATATTTTAGGCATGAAACTTTTACTAATTAAGGTTAATTAAAAAGCGAGAAATATAACAAGAAGGAAATTTGATCATTATTTTACATAACAAAAAGATGTTATGAAGTCGATTACACTAAATGATAAAATTTAATCATCAAGTAAGTACAATCGAGTTCAATCTATATTTATATTTTGTAAATGAAAATTAGTTCCATGAATAATGATAGAGAAAGTAAAAATGGAACATGGAAAAGTAAAGCAAGAAGAAAACGTACCACTATCTTTAACTTTGGCGAAAGGTGACCGAGATAACTCGTCCAACGCGCAGACGCGACCGGGCCGGCATCTCCTCGTTGAATCACCACTTTCGCTAACCCTTTCAGCTGACTTTATAATCTTCCTGATTGACTCTAAATCGTCATTGCATTTGTCCAAGGCTTGTAAAAGCTTCCTTCTGTTTATCTCATTGGAGTCATCCCCGGCCCTATAATCAGCTGGTGGAGGGATTTCCTCCAACCCCATCAGCCGTGCCACTAATGCTGGCTCTTTTTTTAAGTTTCCCGGCGAGTTATTCGGCGTTCGTCTGATGTCTGGTGATATTACGGGACTTCTTGGTACCTTTAGGTGATCTTTTTCATGTTTCCCTACTACTTTTTGCGGTGAAGACGCTCTTCTTGGTGATGAATCGTAGCTTTTCCCTTGCTTTCTTCCAGAAGTGAGGCGTTTGGTTTTGGTTTGGTATTTGGAGATAATCTGAAAGATGCCTGACATGCATCCAATAGACTTAACAACATGGTGATTTTCTGGTGGCGGCGGTTTTTGCCGACGAGAGGATGCCACTAAAGAATCTTGCCTCTTTAGCATTATCTGCTTCTCCTTGTTCTTTTTTGTGTGTGAGAGGGGTATCTTTTTTTTTTTTTTTTTTTGGGAGAAGGGTAGAAAGGATGAACACAAAACTGGAAGGGGTTTGTTAAAAGATAGATGAACGCAAAGGACTTCTTGAGGGTAGTAGAAGGAAGTGACTTAAGCTTTCTTCTGGTCGCAAGTTCAACATTTATGGAATAAATTTCTTACAGCATAATGTTTTGCTATACACTAGTAAAAGGGGCCAGTTAGTGTAGACAAATATTTTCTTATTGTGGATAGAACATACAATTTGGTACAGTTAATAAATAGTACTCCCTTTATTTCAATTTTGAGTTTTACTTGACACTAAATTTAACAAAAAAATTCCACTTCATGCCGGCTGAAATTGATTGGAAAATAAGTAAATTGATCGCAAAAGTCAAATAACAAATTTCACATAAATATACCAACCACTATTCATCGGAAAATGTGGTCCCAAAATAAAGAAACACTACTTTATCTGACACATTTATAAATTCCGACATATATCGGTCGAAAAAAGGTCAATCTTTGACCAAAACCTGGTCAGATCAAATTTGCATATTATCTACCAAAAAAATTCAAATTAAAAAATTTCAAAAATACCGATCGATATCGGTCGGAAATCTTAATTAATTTTTTTCAGCCCAATGTCAATTGTTTTTTTTTCATAACAAAAAATTATTTTAAAATATTATGAAGTTACCGACCGATTTCGGTTGGTATTAGTGGTCAGAATGGTCAACCTCTTATAGATTATTGTTATTTACAATTTACATATATTTAACATCCTAAATTTATATATATATATATATATATATATATTCCTCAATCGGCTGATTTGACCGAGTATATGTTGTTGTTGTTACAACTTAAGTATTAATATATCACTACATCTTATAGCACTATACATTTTATTTTTAGATGTGTTATAGTGTGTTGGATGCCAATAGTTAGACTCGGTCACTTTCAAATTAAAACTCAATATTTAATTTACTAAGATCGTCAGTATGCCCGAGCGTCTTGCCAGTTAAAATTAAGAATAATGTATGTTCTAGGTTAAACAAAGTGATAAAAACTTAGGTTAGTCGAATATAATTAAATTTGCAATTGTTACACCTTATTTTGCATGAGCCAAAATAAGATTCAACACGTGATTTCTCTGTTGATGATAAAAGAGAGTCGCCACGTAATATTTAAGGGTATACTAGGGTACCTATTTAATTAATAAAGTCAATTCTTTATTAGTCTTCTAACCGGTGAAATTTTGGGTAAGGGTCCTTGTTCTTCTAAGGGGAGGTTGTTAGGCATCCCTTAAAATCTACGTGAGGTAGTTCCATAGGACTTAGAATAGATTTAAAGGATTGATCATATATACTCTGTTTAACTAGTGTTAAGATACGCCATACTATATATCTAATTTAGAACTTAATACTTGAAAAGAGAATATGTAGTTTTTAAAAGGATATAGATTCATAAAAGCCTTGAAGATAATGTTTAATAAATATATGATTGAAAGAGTTTTGAGGTATGGTATATAGGGTATATAGTATTTTTGTTCATAATACTTGTAAGATGTGGCCAAGTTATGACGCACTGTATCTTTAAATGAATATGGCTATTTGTGAACTCCAATAAGGGTATTGTAAAAGGTGGGTCTCATATATACCTTGATTTTAAAACTTCATTTTTATTTTTGAAGAAATCGTTGGAAGCCATTTAACTTGGCAGTGGCACTTGTTTAGAAGAAATTCATTTTTTTAGAAGGTCAATTTCGGATTACATTTCTAGTTTTTGAAAGAGAAAATTGTCATCCTTTGCTAAAGATGGTTTGATCCCTAAAGATTTTATATAATTGTTAGTAGAGATTAATAATATAAACAATATATGATTGATGAATTATAGCTATCTACGACTAAGTCTAATGCTTCTTTTAATCCTATGTCCTTTTAGGTCTTGCCTAGATTATCCACATGATTCAAAGATATAGAGTAAAGCATTCAATCAAATATGGTAAGTTTTATATACATGTGTAAAGCAATAATAAGCGTAAATAAAGTAGTAGAGAGGAAGTAATGACTCTGGTTTGGGCCTGAAAAGAGACATGCCCAGCAATCAGCGAGAACGGACAACAAAGAACTTCAGACTCCCAAATGTGCAGATGCAACATTTGAGCCTGAGTTCTTGGAGAACTCGGCTGGCCCAATTATAATGCATGTTCAAAAGATAAGAGAAGGTCACTATATATGATGTTCAATGTATTTAGTTATGCGTGAAATAAAGTAATATGGGCCTATGACAAATTACACAGTTAATAAGCAATCTAGAATATCTAAATTAGTGTGGAGACACGGATGGGAAAGTGATTCACAATGAAGCCTTTTGTTATCATTAAGCACTAAATCCTAAAGGAGTAATAAGAGTCAACATATTAGAGGCTACGGGTAGAATTTCATTCAAGGCCAAGGCACTCTTTGGATCCCTGACACTTCAAAGTTCCTAAGGGTATCAAGGCCCAGGGCAGTTGTGATGATCCAAAAGGTCATCCCGTATAATTTTAGCTAAATCTGTGTTCTGAGGCCATGAAAGTCTCTTTTTATCTCGCCTCGATATGCGTGCGTAGCCCGGGCGTGTAGCCGGGAAGCCGTTAAGTGGAAAATTGATTAAATGATAATATTACATTAGCTATTTGAGTAAAGTTGACTTTGGTCAATATTTTTGGTAAACAGACTCAGACTCATGATTTGACGGTCCCGGAGGGTTCGTAGGAAAATATGGGACTTGGGCGTATTTCCGGAATCGAATTCTGAGGTCCCAAGTCCGAGAAATGAATTTTTGAATAAAATTATTTTCTGAAAAATATAAAGGTTTTTGAAAATGTGATTTGATGTGAAACCTGTGATGTTGGGCCTGTATTATGGTTTCGGAGCCCTGAACAGGTTCAATACGTTTTATATGTGTTATCTGTGAAATTTGGTAAGAAACGGACTTAGTTTGACGTGATTCAAATCTAAAATGGAAAATTTAGGAGTTTTTGAAGTTTAAAGGAATTTCATTGATTTTGAGGTTTAACTCGATCTTTATGATGTTATTTCGGTGTTTTGACTACTTGAATAAGTCTGTAGGATATTTTTGAAGTTGTGTGTATATTTGGTTTGGAGCCCCGAGGGCTGGGGTGTGTTTCGGATAGGTGTCGGGATGTTTTTGAACTTAAAATTTCTGGTGTCTTGGTCAGCTGCTGGTGTCTGAGATTTTGTGCTATGCAAACACATAGGTCTGACCGCGAACGCATAGCACATGACCTAGGGAGGGGGTCGTTGACTCTATTCGAACGCACTCATATAGGTGTGAACGCACTCATATAGGTGTGAACGCACTCATATAGGTGCGAACGCACAGCGTAGAGAGGGGTCTGAGGGACTGGGTAGAATTAGGCTATGCAAACACACCCTATAGGTCGCGAATGCACAGGGTTAAGGAGGGCAGGGGGCTAGGGGGTGCTAGGCTAGTGCGAACACACCTGATTAGGTGCGATCGCAGAGGGTATAATAGGGAACACTGTGCGAACGCGGAGCACGTACTGCGAACGCACAAAGTAATATTTGCCCAGTGACTTTTAATACCCAAAACAGAACGCTTACGGGATTTTCACCAAATTTCACAACCCTCCTTCTTTCCCAACCCTCTTAGGCGAGTTTGGAACACCTTTTCCACCATAGCTTCATAGGTAAGTAATCCTAACTTCATTTTCTTCCTTTTTCATCAACAATTATTAGATTCTAGGCCTAAAATCATGGAATTAAATGGTAGAAATTGGGGTTTTGGGTAGAGTTAGGGCTTTTTGACTTTTTGGGATTTTGACCTCATTTTGGGGTCAGATTTCAAAACAAATTGTATATTCGGACTCGTGGGGAAATGGGTGATCATGTTTTGGTCTGGACCTCGTGTTTGGACCAAGCGGGCCCGGAGTCGAATTTTGGAAATTTTGGAAGAATATTGGGAAATCTACAATTAGGCTTTGGTATTGAATTGTTGAATAATTATTGATATTATTAAGTCGATTATGTCTAGATACGATTGTTTCGGAGTTGGATTCGAGAGGAAAAGCGGTGGTAGAGGCTTGAGAGTGTAAATCACGAAGGATGATGCCGTGCCATGATTTTATATTTAAAAGCACGAAGGTTAATGTCATGTCATTATTGTGATTTTAAAAGCACGACGGGTGATGTCGTGCCATGATATGAGAGATAATGCACGAAGAATAATGTCGTGCCATGATATTGTGAGGAAAAAGCACGAAGGGTGATGTCGTGCACTTGTTTTTGTGAGAATGAGAGTAAAGCACAAAGGGTGATGCCGTGCTCTTGTTTTGGTGAGAACGAGAGTAAAACACAACGGGTGATGCCGTGCACTTGTTTGTTCTTTGTTGTTATTTTGATACCAGATGGTTGTCATGTTCTGTTACTCAATACGTGTTTTCCCCTTTGTACCCCAGCATGTTTTCCCCGTATTTGTACTTAACTATATACTTCCTGCCGTTATTTTTATTATATATTATTGAATTGCACAGGTGTATTATCTGTCGTGTCCTATCCTCTTCACTACTTCGTCGAGGTTAGACTCGGCACTTACTGAGTACATGGGGTCGGTTGTACTGATGCTACACCTGCACTTCTTTATGTTGTGCAGATTACGGAGCCGGACCCAGAGGACATTGAGCGAGGGAGTATCCTTCAGTTCACGGCGACAACGAGGTAGTTCTGCAGGTGTCCGCATGCCTTGGCGTCACCATCTATTTCTTTCCTTCTGTCTTATCTTGTATTTCTAGACAATCTGCACTTGTTTATTTCATACACATATTTTTAGTAAATCTTAGACTATCCGTGAAATTGTGACACCAGTTCTGGGGGTATGTTTAAAAAAATTTGGTAGATATATTATTTAAGTTGTTGAATTTCTTATCTTCTGCATTCTTATTCTTATTTGTTCTTTTATATCACTTTTTAAATGCTAAATAACAAAGGATCAAATCAGAATAACCAGTAATGTTGGCTTGTCTAGCGGGTCAACGTTAGACGCCATCACGGCCCATAGGTGGGATTTCGGGTCGTGACAGCAGTGCTTGCGTCAGGAAGAGCAACCCAATTTGAATTCTACTCCCAAATACCGCTAACTACTCACACTCATTTTTTCCTATATGTTTAGGTTCCAATAAGGCTCTCAATGTAGATCTCCATACCACAGTGATACCACACCATATGAGTATGCATCTCTCATAACAATTAATACAGAATACAATAGGATCATAAGACAACCAATAACCCTAGTATAACCACAATCTAACATAAGTATATGATTCACTGTGAACAACATGACATGTTAGGCATACTCAAAGAGATTAACTTCAGGTGCACACAAGAACAAGAGCATTTGGAAAATTACTTTTGGAAATCAAACACCCAGACCATATGGCTTAGGAGCAGAGAAAATGCATAGTTAAATCTATAACAATCCATGGGCACATATACATTTTCCTTAACAACCTTCAATTAGATTAGTCAAAGATTTAATTTATCTTGGTCTTAATTTCTAGCATACATATAAGTTAATAGTCTCAATTGAAACTTCTAAAGAATATTAACAGAGTCACATATTAACACCTTTAATTAGAATCTCTAAAGAGTACTAACAGGGATACAAGTTGACAACTATAATTAAAATTTTCTAAAGAGTATTAATAGAGATAGATATTAGCAACTTCAATCAAAAGCTTCTAAAGATAGAGGTTAGCAACTTAAATCAAAAGCTTCTAAAGAGTATTAACAAAGATGGATTAACAACTTCAGTTAAACTTCTAAAGAGTATTGAGAGGGGTACAGATTAACAACTGCAACTAGAACTTCTGAAAGGTATTAACAACATTACAAATTAAGAATTACAATTGATAGTGTTTAAAGAGAGTTCGTATAGATACAGGTTAACAACTTCAATTAGAGATACATACCAATAACTTCAATTAGGATTTCTAAAGAGTTTTAACAGAGTCTCAGGCTAACAGTCCTATCTTATTTCAAAAAAAAAAAAAATTCTTGATAACTTCTTCATAAAATCTCTCAACATCATACTAACCTAATTGGAGAATAAACACATTCTATTATATTCAAATAGTAGCAACAAAAGATTCACTCAAAGTTCACAAGCTAAGCTTGGTTCGTTCATGTAAGCTTAGTGAAGTTCTAAGGACAACACACACATGTACATGGTTATTAAATGCAAGCAGAAGTATTGAAGAATATGATGAGTGCAGGATCACAAGAACACCCACAGGATACATTTAGCAGGGATCATACCATTATAATATGTAAACAAAATCAAACTAATAGCATTTCTTCATGAATTTCTGAAAAGGGGAGTGACTACCTTAGAGATCTTGTTGGGCAAGGAAAGTGTGAGATTTCATATATAGTGAAACTTAATGCCAGTACTTCAGCACAATAAATGAGGCATTAGAATATAAACATGTCTATAGCTTAAGTTAAGTGTAGGATAACTTTCAGAATACACAGAGGAATGGTGCGGGGATCCCACTAGCTTAAGACATGCTTATATAATGTGATTAAATAATCATGAATTTGATAAGATGCTTAATGAACTTCTAAGAATCAGCAGAAGCATAGAGGCATGTCAGGAAGAGAAAATTGGTTTAAAGGTCTCGAACTAGTGTATGATAAACAAGTTCACATTTTTGTTTAAGTCTAGGTTATCAAGTGAATCATTATAAAATGCAAATAACACTCAAGGCACATTAGTATAACATTCATAGTAATAATCAAATAGATCTAAACCTAGCTATCAGGGTTGTTTAATAAGTTCTTTAGTTGTTTTCAAAAATCTTAACAATAAAGATAAGTCACCAGATGTTCATTGGGGTCAATATATAATACTAATTTCAATAACTTAAGGGAATTAATGATTCTAGAACCTATTTAACAGCCATTAATAAACACATAAAACAGTCAACCATGAACACATTATTAACAACATCATTCAGTAAGAGGTAATAGAACAATTCGTGATCAGCAATTCAAAATAACAAAAGAAAAGTAGGGATGAGGTTCTACTGACCTCCTTTAGGGCAGGAAACCAAACAAGTGCTCAAATTAGTCGTTTTTGAAACCAAAAGCTAGAACTTTCAATCATTAAGCAAACTCAGAACCAGAAAGAGAGAGAGAGAAAATCTGAGATTGAGTATGAACTTGAACGATTGAAAATTCCTAAACAATACTATACTGTGTATTCATTTCTCAGAAGTTAGGTGTTGTTGGTGATTATATAGTGTCGTACAATCACTTAGGTTTTTAGCAGATTCAAATTGTGAGTGGAAGGTGATGATATATTGATGATGTCAGCATAGTCAGGTAAAATCATAAAGAACAGAGGGAGAATTGATGAATATTTCTACCTAGGTGTGTCAAGATCAGGAACAACTGTTGATGCGCAAAATTTGCTGGCTAAGACTTCCCAGAGGTCACTCCATTTGAACTATGTACATCGAATAACATGATGAAGCTATGAGAAATCCTCATGTATGCTCCGATTTGATGGAGCATAAGAGAAATCAAGAGACGTGAAGTTTCATTTTTATGGTCTATGGTTTGGATTTGGGGGATTTCAAATTTTATCGGTGAAAGGAAAAAGATTCAGTAAGAATCTTAGAAATAGGAAACATGAAGGATGATCTTTGGTCATGATTCATGATCTTGCACCAATTAGTGTATGGTTTTTTGGCCCAAGAAAGGAAATACTTTTGAAAATTGACGTAGCAACTCCGAGATGAACCAGGTCCATCACAAGTGACATAGACCAGCAGAGTCAAAGGGACATAAGATGCACATGCATGAGATAAATGTATTCTGGTAAAATTGAGATATCTTCTGATCGAAACGATTGCAAAAACGAAATTGGAGAAGGACTCCTTATTCGATAAGAACAGAATCTAAGATAAGGAAGGATTTAGGAGTTGAGTTTGACTAGAACTCTTCTACCAAGGAAGAGTTGCATTAGGATTCTAGTTAATTCCTTATCTACTAACTCCTATAAATTGCAGATTTGTTCTTATTGTATATAGATGCATAAAAATAGAAATTTATCAAAAACTGAGAGAAAAATTCGTGAAGAAATTTTGCAACCAGTTCGAGCCAAATTGGAGAGTGCGATTCTGGAGCTACTTGAACCAGCTAGAAGAACCAGTTCCATCTGTTGTCTTTTAGTCTAGTTTATTTGTAGTAGGTGATTACAAATTGTACCTTTCAGCTTTATCTAGAAGCAATTGTAATAGGTACTGAGTGTTCAAATTATAGTTAACTTGAAGTTTATCGCAAATAGCTAGAGGCTAGTTTGCGACAAAGGGTTAGAGTTATCCTTAGGTTTACAAAAGAGTTTATTTTGTAAATTCTATTTGGCTCATTGTTGTAGTGAAGCGTTTTGAGAAAATCCTACTGAGTAGTAGGTCGTGGTTTATCACCTTTTGAGCCAGGTGTTTTCCACGTAAAAATCTCTGTGTTCTTTACTTTTCTGCATTTATTATTCCGCAACAGTATGAGTTGGAACACATAGAAGAACCGGGTCCTTCTATAATGACATTTCTCGAAAATTGGACACCACACAAATCACCCCCTCTAGTGTGGTATTGACGTATAAAACATCAAGTGATATTAGAGCAGGTTATCCTTGAAGAGGCTAACACCTTAGAAAAATATCAAGATGAGTGCACTACGTGAAAAATGTAAAGAGAAATCCACCACTAGGCCACCACTATTCAGTGATCACTTGCAAATGACTGATGGATGCTTCAAATGCGGTAAAAAGAACAACATGATCAAGAGCTGTCCTATGTGAGAAGTCGAGTGGAAAAAGGAAAAATCTGAAAGAAGGAACAGAAAGAAGGAATATGTTCTTGACAATAAGAAATACAACAAAAGGTCATCTAAAGCAATGGTTGCTGAACGAGCTCTTATAGCAGTTCGGGAATCTGAAGATAAACCTGATGAAGAATCCGAGATAAGTTTTCTGGACCTTAAGGATAAAATTAAACTCCTTTCTAAAGATAGACTATTTGAATTGTTGCTAATTTTAATTGATGAATCTAATAATATAAGTTCTGAAAAAGAACAACTGTCAAAAGAGTGTAACTTTTTAATAGCAGAATGCAAAAACCTGGAAATAAATATTTGTAAAACTGAAAAGGAAAATACTACATTGAAGAACTAGGTTCATGCACTTGATACAACTGTCTTAGAACTTAGATCTAAAAATCTAAAATTTAAGTTAGGAACAGGTAATGAAATAGCTAGTGACACACAACTCTCACTAGAAAAAGGATCTAGGAAAGGTAAAAGATGAGCTTTATAAAAAGGATGAACTAGTAAGAACCCTGAAGGAGGACTTGACTAAGGCTACACATGAGCTAAACAAAACTTGTAAATGAAACAGGTCCTCTGATGCACTTTCATGTCTACAAAAACATCATAGTAGCAACAGAAGAGGACTTGGCTTTGGGAGCTCTACACCTAAGTGGGATCCCAAAGGCAAGTACCTCACACTTCCTGAGAACAAGATTTGTAATCACTGTGGTAAGACTACTCACTTTAAATGTGAATGTAACACAAAAGAAAAGGCTAGTCAAAAGAACAAAAGTTTTGTTCGAGGGAAGAATTGGCTACCAAGTTGGGCTAAAAAGAATTTAATTCATCCTATTGCTTATAGAAAGGGATCCAAACTAGCTTGGGTTCCTAATACTAACCCCTGATTTTCTTTTGTAGATTCAAGTGAAAGGTAGTAGCCAAATATGGTACATGGATGGTGCCTGCTCAAAACACATGACTTGCAACAAGGACTAGTTCCTTTCACTTAAGGACCTCAAAGAAGAAAATGTCTTCTTTGGAAATGGAAAGAAAGGTGAAATCACTGGGGTTGGTAATGAACAATATGATGAAGAAATTGGGCTGGTCAGAAACTCAGTCCAAACTAAAGCAACACTGGAGGAAGGAACATGTGATGGAACAGGTTCATCCATCCCGGGAAACATGACAGGGGGAATAGAACAAAATGTTTCCCAAACATTGTTAGAACCTGTACCTGAACCTGTTCCACAGCAACAAAGCAATGAAGGAACATCAAGGAGTAACTAGTTGGTTCTGAAACCATGCAGATATCTTTACAAAAACACTGAGTAGAGAGAATTTTGAAAGGAACATGTTACTATTTGGGATGATTAAGATCACTTAATTGAACCAGCTCAAAATATAAATACATTAAAAAATGAAAAAAATGAAAAAATTTGGCTAGAAAAGCCTGAAACAGGTGTAAATAATCATATTAACAATTGCTCAGTCTCATACTATAAAAAGTATACTCGTATGCCATGTTTTGATATGACTCACTGATCACAAATGAAATTTTTTCTATCTTTGCAAATTGAGGCTTGATTAAGGGGATTCTGAAATGATGAACCTGGTTCATCGTGCTGGTTCATCTGAAAGGCGAGGTATGTGTTCTACACTCTGCACACTTTGAAATACTAATAATTATATCATGAGTAGAACGCTGCCCAAACTCAAAATATTTTCAAAGCCTATCCATTTGACTTTGAACCAGTTCTGTTTCAACAAGAATCCTCACCAACTTAAAATACCTAGATTCTAGGGAAGCCTTAACCGTCAATTCAAAACTAAAAGTTTATTCAATCCATCCCCTCCCTTACAAAACCATTCCCAAATTTTCGATGACTCAGGTAACATCTGTCCCAAGTCCTTCTTCTGAGGTCATCTCTAATGTTGCTGAAAAACTTAGAAAATAGGTTCATACTGGTTGGGTCTGTAATAGATGTGGATTTGCCAGAAACAATAAGAATAAGTGGTAAAAAAAAGAGAGTGAGGGAGTACGGAGTAATGATAAAGGGAAAAGGGAAAGAAGTGGCTGATTCTTCACCCACCTTTGAATCTGTTAGAATGGCTATTTGTGGAGCTGAGCGAGAAAAGGAGGAATAAAGTAGCAAGAACGCAGGGGGAAGTGAATCAGGAGAAACCACTGAAGGGTTATTAAATTTAGGAAAGCAGACAGATGAACCTGGTTCATCTATTGAGGAAACCCTGGCGAATCTGCTGAAAATGTTAGGTGATAATTACAATCCAAAGAAGAAAATAACTCCTAAAGCTCAAACGTCTGAAATAGCAAGAGAAAAGTAAGAAAAAAAAAGCTGCTCCTTCTGAGACTTCTAATATTTCTCTTCCAAGAGGAAGAACTACAAGGAGCAAGGTAAAGCAAAGTGAGGACGAGTTGAAGAGATCTTTAGAGGAGAGTAAGAAGAAAATAGTGGAAAAAGGGAAAGAAATGGTTGTTGAGCCTATTACGGCTGTTGAAGTGGATGAGATGGACCTGGTCTATCAAAGTGAAAAAGTGACAGAGGTAGAGGTTCAGACCGCTAAGCTCAAGAAAGCCAAGACTTACTCAAAGAAGTATTCATCTACTTCTACGTTTGTTGAACCATCCATCTTGGCTAAATGAACCAGGTCTCCAGTATTTCAGGCCTTAATTTCCTAGCCTGCCTAGAACTTTCAATGACCCAGATTCAGAATTTTTGTTTGTTGCTAATGTTTTAACTGTTTTTGTTTTATTTGTTGATTGTGGCAGATTCGTATTCACTCTATCAATGAAATCTGATGCTTTTTTGCTTTGATTCAGTATCTCTATTTTTTGATAGTTTGAGTTCTTAGTTGATTATTGATGATTAATCCATGATTGCATATGTTGTTGCCCAAATGGCCATGAGTAAGTGATAAAAATCTGGGATTCACACAATTTGTTTTGCAACTTTTTGATGATTCCAAAAAGGGGAATATAGGTTGGGCTCTGAACATGTGATATTTATAACCTAATGAACCTGGTTCTTTGTGATAAATGCTTAATACTATTATATGTGTCAATGTTGGACTAAGCAGAAACAGGCCTGAAGCACAAAGTTTGTCATCATCAAAAAGAGGGAATTTGTTGGCCAAGAAAGGAAATAGTTTTGAAGATTCACAAAGGAACTCCGAGATGAACCAGGTCCATCACAGGTGACATAGACCAGCAGAGTCAAAGGCATATAAGATGCACATGCATGAGATAAATGTATTTTGGTAAAATTGAGATATCTTCTGATCGAAACGATTGCAAAATCGAAATTGGAGAAGGACTCCTTATTCAATAAGAACTGAATCTAAGACAAGGAAAGATTTAGGAGTTGCGTTTGACTAGAACTCTTCTACCAAGGAAGAGTTGCATTAGGATTCTAGTTAATTCCTTATCTACTAAGTCCTATAAATTGCAAATTGTTCTTATTGTATATAGACGCACAAAAATAGAAATTTATCAAGAATTGAGAGCAAAATTCATTTTCCACAAAGGGTACGTACTGAGCAAAATTCAGCTTTATCTAGAAGCAATTGTAATACGTACTGAGTGTTCAAGTTATAGTTAACTTGAATTTTATCGCAAATAGATAGAGTCTAGTTTGCCACAAAAGGTTAGAGTTAATCCTTAGGTTTACAAAAGAGTTTATTTTGTAAATTCTGTTTCGCTTATCGTTGTAGTGAAGTGTTTGGAGAAAATCCTACTGAGTAGTAGGTCGTGGTTTTTCACCTTTTGAGCCAGGTGTTTTCCACGTAAAAATCTCTTTGACTTTACTTTTCTTCATTTATTATTCCGCAATAGTACGAGTTGGAACACATAGAAGAACCCGTTTCTTCTATTACGGCAGCACTCGAAAATTGGACACCACACAAATCGCCCTCTCTTGTGTGGTATTGACGTATAAAACATCAAGGTTTGAGATTGACGTGTCTGTGAGGTTGAGAAAAAGGAGAGAGGAAGGGGAAAGGGAGGTGATCATTCAATGTGAGAATGATTAGGGTTAGAGGGATAGTTGGCGGTGGTCTCTACGTTTAAGATAAGGGATGGTATCTAGGCTGTTGATCTTTTAGATAAACAGTCCTGATATTTTGGGGTTTTAGTGTTTTTTTGTGGGGAATTTTGGTGATCGTTGGATCATTGTGATACAACGACTAGGATTAAATCTCTGGGTGTTTTAATTTAAAGAGTAAGCCGAGTAAAAAATTATGGGCCGTTGATTATAGAAACGGACGACCCAGATCATTTGTGTTTGTTTTGTGTGTATTGGAGACGGGTGACATGGCAGGGTCCAATTGGTTTAAAAAGAATGGCAAGGACTGCCAAGGTGGATTGGAGGAGAGTTGTTTGGATAGGGTCATTTCGGATTGGGCGTATGTAGTTGGGCTAAAATTAATTTTAAAGATGACCAATTTTTGTTTAATTGAAGAATTACAATTATAGCCTTTTTTGATTTTAATCCTTTTAAATGTCACAACCAAAATCGGAGGGTTACGAATGGCACCCGGTGCTGTAGTCAATCGAGTACCAATTTAACGTATCTTTATTATCATAATATCATGGCAAAATGATCCGGAAAGAAAGATATGAGATAACCAAAATAAAACATACGGGAATACTCGACATAGGACGACCCAACATGATATACAAACTTATACATGTGAGATACAAGACTATAAGGCCAACATGATCATTTGTACACTCAAAACATAGGCCGACAAGGCCATACAAGTATCCATATACGTGAAATCTATCTACAAGCCTCTAAGAGTATATAAACATCATAAAGGTCGGGACAGGGCCCGGCCATACAAATCATTACATGTCCAAATGAAACTGACCAAATAGGCAACACTAAAGCTAGTGGAGTACATCAACACCTTCTGCTGAGCTGATAGCCTACTAAGAGGAGTTTCAACCTATATATTTGGACCTGCAGGCATGGAACGCATCAACCCCAGGAAAAAAGAACGTCAGTACGAATAAAGTACTGAGTGTATAAGGCAGGAAAGCAAAAATAAGAACAATAATGCAAACAGAAATAGAGAAGATACAACCTGTAATATATGGGTGCCTCTGAGGGATACTGACATGAAATGCATGATATATATATATATATATATATATATATATATATATAAACTTTTAAAAACATACGCCTCTATGGGCATCATCATCATCATATCGTACCCGACAGTAACAAGCTCGGTCAAAATGTACCCGACTATCATAAGGCTCAGTAGAATTGTACCCGGCTACGTGGAGCTCGGTAAAGCCCAACTAATCAGTGGTTGCAAAATTAGTGTCATACCAGGACGACTATAGTGCGGCTCGGTAGAGTAAAATAGATACAATATATAATGTATACTGGGCTTAAGTGTGAGCGACCTCATGGGCCACAACTCCCGAAATCTGTTAAATGCTGACAGGCTGACAAATCTATCTTCTCACATTTCCCTCTTCTTTGTACTCTCAAGACCACCCACTTGAGTGTATCCCTCTTCAGCGTCATCTGGGAAATTATCATCATCGACATCAATAGGTTCCAGAGGAGTAGGTGAGGAGGAGGGCTCAGAACCCTGGCTTCCCGCATCAGATTAAGCAGAATAACTGTCTATAGGCTCATTGCGTAATTGATAGCGCGCAGTGGGTTGAGGTGGTTAGGACTAGGGTGCAGGCTGGACTCCATACACTGACCCTCGAAGGATTCTCTTGATGGTCGATAAGATCTGGATTTGTAGGGCTCTATGGCCCTTCCTCTACCGGTGGTCATCTTCTTGGAAATAGGTTTTTATTGCACTTCCAGAGGTTGAGTGCCTTTACCCCTGATTCGGGAGGATTCACCTCTCCCCTTTGATGTATTGCCTATACTACGTGATATAACCATTGTATGAAATATAAATTACATATGTCATTTGAATTCAAAGTAAGTAAAACAGTTGAAGAACAATTGTAGACAATCAGTCATTAAAGAGACAGTGCAGACCGCACAATTCTGAGTGCGGCCGCAGACTGTCTAGCGTGGACCGCAAAATTTTGAAGTGCCACCACAAACACTGGAGTGCGGACCGCATAATTGTGAGTGCGGCGGCACATCCTCAAGTGCGGACTGCACAATTTCGAGTGCGGCCGCACAAGTCCAAACCTGAAAGTTGCGATTCTCTGAAATTTTAGAGTGCGGTCGCACATAATTTTATGAGACCGCACACATTTTATGTGGACCGCCAAAATTTTGAGTGCGATCCGCACATTTAAAATAGAACCAATTCCCTATTTATCAGCTATGTGGACCGCACAAAAATGTGTGCGGCCGCACAATTCAAATTGTGTCGGCCCTAAACTTAGGGTTCTCGCAATTTTTTTCACAAATTAAGCATGGTATACACAAATTGACAAGATTAGTGGTCTATCCAATCCCAAATGAACATGTATGAAACTACCCACATGATTTTAAAGCACAAATTAAGCACATTTGTCATTTTTAGGCCTAAAGTGAACTAAACTAATAAAAAGAATACAAAACAAAATTGAGAAAAATGAATAAAAATCTAAATGGATTGAACATACCAGTAGTTAATGATGCAGGTAAGAATCTAGCTTGATGAATTGTATGTTATTTGTGAACAATTAAAGGGTGCACAATGTTTTATAGGGCTTGGAGTTCAGAGAGCGTAAAGTGTGAATAGTGGTGAAAAGCTCTATTTATACCCTAGCAAAGTCGGTCAAAATCTCACCTGAGTGCGGCCGTAAAATTTTTGAGTGTGATCCGCACTCTTTTCCTGTGATTGGACTTAGTTCTACAGTTTGCACAAAAATGAGCGCGGCCATTTTCCTGCAAACCAAACTTCAGAGAGTTGGTGAATTTGGGTCCCTAGTTGTGTGGCCGCACAAGGAATTATCCGGCCGTAGACCCTTCTCTGCAGTTGCAACAATTTTGTGCGGTTCACACAATTTTGGTTCGATCCGCATAAATTCCACACTTGGCCAATTTTTCCAGATTGTCCCTGCAGTACACACTCATTCCTACAATTCACTTCAAAATCGGTTAACTCAATACAAAACCTATCTAAAAAGAAGTAAAAATGGAAAAAAAAGAAAAGAAACATAGGTTGCCTCCCAAGAAGCTCCTGATTTAACGTTGCGACACGACGCAAGTTACCATCAATCATGTAACGACCCGATCGACTGTTCCAAGAGTTTTAGCCTCTTCCCCCCCATTTCTGCTTTATGTTGTGTGGTTTAGCTCTTTTGTGTTGTGTTGGGTTGGTTGGCTCGTGTTCGGAGTGACTGTGGAGAGAAATGAGACACTTAGCCTCTTAAGTTAGTTAATTAGTTGGAAAAGTCAACCGAAAGTTGACTTATAGGTAATGATATTGAAATTGGGTTTTTATGGTTCAGATAGCTTCGGTAGGTGATTTGGCATTTAGAAGTGTGTTCGAAGTGTTATTCGAAAGTCCGTGGTAGAATTAGGCTTGAATTGGTGAAATTGGAATTTTGGTAATTCCCGGTCGGCAGTGGAAAATTAGTTATCGGGGTCCGAATGGAATTCCAGAAATTGGAATGGGTTCGTAGTGTCGTTTGTGATGTTTTTGCAAAATTTCAGGTAATTCGGGCATGGTTTAGTTGGTTTCGGCATCGTTAGCGAATTTTGGGATGTTTAGAAATCCTTAGGCTTGAATTCGGGGTTAATTGCTGTCTTGATGTTGTTTTGAGTGTTCCGAGGGTTCGACTAAGTTTGAATATTTATATGTGACTTGTTGGTGGGTTTGATTGAGGTCCCAAGGGCCTCGGGATGATTTCTAATGGTTAACAGAGAGTTTGGAACTTGGAAGAGCAACTGGAGCTGCTGGTACTGTCATGACCGCACTTGCGGAGCGGGGACCGCGGGTGTAAGGCCCGCAGAAGTGCATAAGCAGGCACATATGCGGCCATTGGTGAGAAGTGCAAGAGCCACAGGGGTGTGCATAGGACCGCACCTGCGAGATCGCAAATGTGTGATTTTGACCGCAGAAGTCGTTTTTGAGGTATAAGTGAGAACCGCACCTGCGATGGATTTTCCGCAGGTGTGGTGCTGCAGGATTGAAGTTTGGGTCTCAGGCGCGTGAGTTCTGGGAAGAACCTATAAAAGGTTATCTTTGTAAATTTTCACTCATTCTTCACTATGTTTGGACGGGTTTGGAGCTTTGAGCAGTGATTTTACGAGGAAATCGAAGGTTATCAATTGGTAAGTTACTTGGGCTTCATTTCTTGTGTTTGTGATGATTTTTCTATAGTTTAATCATGAAATTGGTGGGAATGAAGGAAGAAATTCGGGGGATTAGGGCTTGAAATTGGAGAGCTTAATGTGAGGATTTGAGGGGACATTTGTCGTCAGATTTTTATGTATTTGGTATGTACGAACTCGTGAGAGTATAAAGATTCCAGTTTTGCGATTATTATCGGATTCTGAGACGTGGGGCCGGGGGTCGGGTTTGGCCAATTTCGATATTTGTGATTTAATTTTATAATTTTGATTTGGACATCGTTCCTTTGGCATATATTAATGATATAATACTGATTTTGGTTAGATTCGGGGTGATTTGCAGCCGAGTCAAGCGGCAAGGGCATCACAGATTAGATTTTCGTCCGGTTTGAGGTAAGTTACGCTTCCAAACTTGGTTCTGAGGGTTCCAAACCCCAAACTACGGGTTATTTGATTAGAATTTGGTGACGCACATGCCAAGTGACAGGCGTGCGGGCGTGCACTGTGAGACTTGTGACCTGGTTCATTCCATGGCCGTTTATTGGTTTTCTCTTGTTGATATATGTGTTTCTGTCAATGTGACTGATATGAACATGCTAGAAATCATTCTAGATATTATTTTAAGGCTTCACGCCGATGTTTTTGAGACCCGAGTGGTCATTTACTACTGTCATGTCATGTGTTTCATTGATATTATATACTTAGTCCTGTCATTGCATATCATATCATGTCTCAGTCTTGGTCATTATTGATTTTGCACATTATATCGTTGATTCGGCCTATATCATGCATTGTGAGCCCATGTAAGCGAGACTGGAGAGTGATGAAGGAGTGAGGCCGAGAGCATGATATTGAGTGACAGATATGGGATCGGGCTGCACGACGCAAAATGTTATATTGATTATGCCTGGATCTGGCTTATGATAGCACTTGGGCTGTAGTATCCCTTCGAAGTCTGTAACAAACCCCAAGTGATCATAGTGATATTTGAGGGATGGATCTTCCCCGAACATGGATCTTGTCCGAAGTGTTTATATTTGAGGGATGGAACTTCCTTAGACATGGATCTTGTCCGAAGTGTTTATATTTGAGGGATGGATCTTCCCTGTATATGGATCTTGTTCGAAGTGTCTATATTTGGAGATGGATCTTCTCCATGAGGCTGGATTTGTTGTTTCCATCGGTACTGAGCGACTGAGGTCAGTAATGTGCATGCTTATTCTGGGATGGATGTTCCCTAGGCCGTTGAGCCATATACAGTACCGAGTGTTTGTGATGTGTATCATTATCCGAAGATGGATATTCTCCTTAGGGATGGATCGGCATTCCTCAGTACTGAGTGACTTCTATCTAATGTGTATATATATTCTGGGATGGATCCTCCCTGGGCCATACGATCAATATACAGTACTGAGTGGACGAGTATTTGAGAGTGGGAGCACATTGTGCATTTCATACTGTTGATGTATTGGCATGTAGAATACGTTGAGTTATATATTTGTTTAACCGTTCAAAACGGTACTTACCTTATCACTTTGAGGTGTATAGTTAATTGAAAGCATGCCTAAATTTATGTACATTGATTATGTCATAAATGTGGAGGTTTAGTACGTCACTACATCTCAGCCCACAATTTGGTCTTGTTACTTATTGAGTTGGTGTACTCACGTTAGCCCCTGCACCTTGTGTGCAGATTCAGGTATCCCAGGTCACGACAGTGCCAGTTGATTGTTTGCTGCGGTTTATCTTCGGAGAGTGTGAGGTAGCTGCTTGGCGATCGTAGACCTGGATTTCTACTTCCCTATATTTCTTTGTGTATTTTGTTAGTTATTTCCAAGAGAAACATTGTCCTGATGTATTTTGGCACCGTTGTAGTATGGCTCATGACTTAGTGACACCCGAGGTCGGGCTTGTATTTTCCTTATTTTTGGAGTTTGAACTTATCTCTTTTCTGGGATTTCAGTAAGAAAAGATTAATATCTGGCTTTAAATGAAATATCAGAATTTATTGGGAATGTGTCGGATGACCTAGTTTCATGATAGGCGCCATCACGACTAGGTTGGTTTTGGGTCGTGACAAGTTGGTATTAGAGCTTTGGGTTACATAGGTCTCAGCAGTCATGAGCATGTTTAGTAAAGTCTTGCGGATCGGTACGGAGGCGTCTGTACTTATCTTCGAGAGGCTGCGGAACCCTTAGGAAAAATCTCCCATTCTTGAATTCTTGTCTTGCGAATCCATTTATTCGGCCAAAAGCGTAACCTTTTGAATTTCCTTTCATGTATTCGAATGCGCACGTGAGCGCTCGGTATCAGCTGTGCATCTACGACTTGTGATTCCCATGTATGAGTTGCGACATTGATTTTAGCAAGTTGATAATGGGCCAGTCTGGAGGACTTGAGGCCGGGTTTTGTTTGTAGCTTTAGTGCTGAGATTTCGATTTTTTGAGCACATGCATTTTGGGACTTATATGTCCGTTGTCTCTATTGGCGGGATTTTGTAGTTGGATGAATATGTGGTGAGTGTGATTTGATGGTGAGATGTGTTCATATTTCTTATTTCGACAAAGAGGAATTGGCTGGAGATGTAGCAAGAAATATAGAGTATTTGACTTCTGTCTTGAGTTGGCATATGGCCACGATTTTGGAAGGGTATAGAGAGATATCAGTTTGAGGCTAAACACGCGGGGGTTATCTCCTGTGGGGTGTCCTGAGGTTGTGGATCCTTATGTTGTTTTGTAACAAGTTCTCTTTTGCCAGAAAATGGTATATGTCGCAATTTGAGTTTAGATCGCTTGGGGAAGTTGGCATGACTATTACAATGGTGAATACGATATTTATAGACAATTGAGATATTAGATGGTTTGTGTTATATGAGCTTCCAAAAGATTTAGTTGAATCTCATAGCGGTATTGCGGCAGTGATAGCGTACGGGAAATGTGAGTTATTGTTTTTTTGATCTATGGCTTGGAGCCAAGTGGCGGAGTCTGCTAGTGATTAGTTGGTTGTCCGATTATGTATTGTACTAGTTTCGGTTTGGGGTATACTGGTGGATCAATTATGACCGGTAGAGGTAGAGTTAGAGAATGACTCGAGTAATGGGAATTTGTGGATACAGGTTGTATTATACTCTATGGGGATATGGGTCTTATTCAATGATTGAGTTGTCATTTGTAAAGGAAGTAGTATGCGTGAAGTAGGAATTTACTTGGTTGCCTAGGGGTGTGGGTTACTCCCTTGGGTATTGGTGTGTTAATGGGGTACATGTCGTTCGATCTGTTTGATCAGTTTAATTAAGAAATTGCGTGGAGTGGGTGAATCTTGAGGATGATTCTGGTTGATTGAGGGTTTATATATCATTGTGGATTCAACATTTCCGGCATCATGAAAGGGAAGGATAGTTGAATTCCTCGAATGTCTCTTTAGAGTAAGTATTTGAGATGTAGTACTTTGGGGTGTGTAAGAGATATGCAGCGGATTATGAGCCTTAGGGCGATGTGGTTCTGTTCTAGGGTCTTGCATGGTGATTTCTGGTTGAGGATTTTGGTACTATGGCAAGGAGAAATAATGAATAAGAAGGTTCTGAATTCGTAGGTAGCATGGGCGATCTCAGATGATCAGATAGATGGTGTTACTTTTAGATATGGTTCGATGAAGGTATAAGTTTCAGAAGAGGCATGGTGTTTTGGAGTTATTGATACTTCATTAGTGTGGCGGTACTCTCCTTCTTGATCGGCTGCGGGTATTCAAATTTGTTCTTGTAACACATATGGATTTTAGGGGTATCCCTCGTGGTATGATCATTTATTGGGGAAGTATTAGACATTCAGGCGACGGAGTTGAGATCAGATATTGTGATTTGTGTGCTTTGAGGGTTTTGAGTCTGGGAACTCTAATGGGTAGATGATTTCATAGTTGAGGGCTGTAGAGACGTAGCCAAGGTTATCCAGGGGTTATTGTGTGATGTGATTCAGTCATTATGGACCTTCGGAGGGTCATTTGTCTATTGTGTATGACCGGATTGATTGGGTTCCTTAGTAGGCCCAGTGGGGATAAGTGTTTTGCATCGAGTCGAATTGATTGGCTCTGTGGTGCTATTGTGAGGGGCTTACCGGTTAGTGGTTGTTGGGCTTATTTGTGTTCTGAGATAATTTATGAGTTATTCCTCCCTGCTTCGGGGAGTTGGGATTCAATGGTTTTAGGCACACATGGTGTGGTTCTATTGTTGTCTTGTAGTGGGATTTGACTAAGGTAAGTAATTCGGTATTACAGGATTAAGACATATTGGTTCTGTTCTTTCGGGTTCGTGTGGCATGGTATCACTCGATCCTCCATGGTTATGGTAATGCACCTTGAGTACTTGATGCTGAATTTCGCCTGATTAGTGATTTCGAGCAAGGTGGAGCGAAGTATATGATATGGACCAGCATTTGGATGGAGTCACACATTATGGCGAAATTATGCCGAGTTATGATCCTTGTGTGCAGTATTCGTGTGTTTTTGTTATGTGGAGTATGAGGAGTTCTTAGCATTGCATTATGGTGATACCCATTGATCTTGCGGGACGGTTCTCTTATTTGATGTCATTTTCATGTTTGGGTAAATTTGGAATGTTATCTATTAGTGCACGGGTTGCACAGGTGATGGCTTTGGATCTTTATTGATGTGTCATGTCATAAGAGTGGTCGTGTTGGATGAGAAGAGGTCATTGGACCGATAATGAATACTATCAGAATTGACTACAACATGGTTGGAAGGACAATATCCGAAGTCAGCTAAGAAATTTGATATAGCTCCTATCAGAGAAGGGGGAGCTCCATGACTGGCTGATCGGAAGAATGGTTACTTGTTTCTTCGTGTTTCTTTCATCATTGGCAGTATCTAAAAGTGCTAGAACGAGACTTTGCTTGATAAAAGGTTATTTATCGATATTGGGTTGTTTTGAACAGCTATTGTGATTAGGAGTTATCGCTACGAGTGTTTGAGTCATGTGGTATATCATGTGATTACATCTTGGGTTTCAGATATGGCTTGATAGAGCGTGTTCAGATTTATACAATGCGTGGATGCGTGATTGTGATCTTATAGAAAATTTCAGATATGGAAATTGTATTCTAAGGCTTATGGGTTAGGTTGGAAGAAGAAATTTCAGATGTGTTGTGTTATCAAATCTATGCGTGACAGGGTGACGTGGGATCACCCCCGAGTATGTGTGTGGTAAGTTTATTCGGCGATTTGATGGCTTTTGGAACAACTATGGGCACATTCAAGGACGAACATATGTTTAAGTGGNGTGGTTCAACTCTTTTGTGTTGGGTTGGGTTGGTTGGCTCGGGTTCAGAGTGATTGTGGAGAGAAATGAGACACTTAGTCTCTTAAGTTGGTTAATTAGTTGGAAAAGTCAAGCGAAAGTTGACTTATAGGTAAATGATATCGGAATTGGGTTTTTATGTTTCGGATAGCTTTGGTAGGTGATTTGGCACTTAGGAGTGTGTTCAAAATTTTATTCGGAGGTCCGTGGTAGAAGTAGGCTTGAATTGGCAAAATTGGATTTTTGGCAATTTCCGGTCGGCAGTGGAAAATTAGCTATCGGGGTCGGAATGGAATTCTGGAAGTCGGAATAGGTTTGTAGTGTCGTTTTGTGATGTGTGTGCAAAATTTCAGGTAATTCGGGAGTGGTTTTGTTGGTTTCGGCATTGTTGGCGAATTTTTGGAAGTTAAGAAACCCTTAGGCTTGAATTCGGGGTTAATTGGTGTATTGATGTTGTTTTGAGTGTTCTGAGGGTTCGACTAACTTTGAATATCGATATGTGACTTGTTGGTGGGTTTAGTTGAGGTCCTGAGGGCCCCGTGATGATTTTGAATGGTTGACAGAGAGTTTGGAATTTGAATACCAGCTGGAACTGTTGGTACTATCATGACCGCACTTGCGGAGTGGGGAACGGAGGTGCGAGGCCTGCAGAAGCGCATAAGCAACCGCAAATGCGGCCATTGGTGAGAAGGGAAGAAGCCGCAGGGGCGTGCATGAGACCGCACCTGCAAGATCGTAGATGCGTGATTTTTACTTCATAAGTGGTTTTCGAGGTTTAAGTAAAAACCGCACCTGCGATGGATTTTCCGCAGGTGCAGTGCCGCAGGAGCGACTTTTGGGTCGCATGTGCGAGAGTTCTAGGAAGAACGTATAAAAGGTTGCCTTCGCGAATTTTCACTCATTCTTCACCATTTTTTGACGGGCTTTGAGCTTTGAGCAGAGATTTTAAGAGGAAATCGAAGGTTATCAATTGGGTAAGTTACTTGGGCTTCATTTCTTGTGTTTGTGGTGATTTTTCTACTGTTTAATCATGAAAGTTGTTGGAATTAAGGAAGAAATTTGGGGGATTAGGGCTTGAAATTGGAGAGCTTAATGTGAGGATTTGAGGGGTCATTTGTCGTCGGGTTTTGATGTATTTGGTATGTATGGACTAGTGAGAGTATAAGAATTCTAGTTTTGCAATTATTATCGGATTCTGAGATGTGGGCTCGGGGGTTGGGTTTTGCCAAGTCGGGATTTGTGATGTAATTTGATAATTTTGATGTGGACTTCGTTCCTTTGGCATATATTAATGATATAATACTGATTTTGGTTGGATTCGAGGCGATTTGTGGCCGAGTCATGCAGTAAGGGCATCAAGGATTAGATTTTCATCCGGTTTGAGGTAAGTAACGCTTCCAAACTTGGTTCTGAGTGTTTGAAACCCCGACTACGTGTTATGTGATTAGAATTGGGTGACGCACATGCCAAGTGACGGCCGTGCGTGCACCGTGAGACTTGTGACTTGGTTCATTCCATGGCCGTTTATTGGTTCTCTCTTGTTGATATATGTGCTTCTGTCAATGTGACTGATGTGAACATACTAGAAATCATGCTAGATATTATGTTAAGGCTTCACGCCGATGTTGTGTAGACCCGCGTGGTCGTTTACTGCTGTCTTCTCATGTGTTTCATTCATATTATATACTCAGTCATATCATTGCATATCATTTCATGTCTCAGTCTCGGTAATTATTGATTTTGCACATTATATCATTGATTCCGGCTAGATCATGCATTGTGAGCCCATGTGAGAGAGACTGGAGATTGATGACCGAGTGAGGTCGAGAGCCTGATATTGAGTGACAGATATGAGATCGATCTGCACGCCGCATCATGTTATATTGATTATGCCTGGATCTGGCTTATGATGGCGCTTGGGCTGTAGGAGTCCCTCCGGAGTCTGTAACACCCCTCAATGAGCGCAGTGATATTTGAGGAATGGATCTTCCCTGGACATAGATCTTGTTCGAAGTGTTTATATTTCAAGGATGGAGTATGGCTCATGATTAGTGACACCCGAGGCCGGGCTTGTATTTTCCGCATTTTTGGAGTTTGAACTTATTTTTTTTACGGGATTTAAGTAAGAAAAGATTAATATCTGGCTTTTAAATGAAATATCGGAATTTATTGGGAATGTGTCGACTGGCCTAGTTCCATGATAGGCGCCATCATGACGGGGTTGGTTTTAGGTTGTGACAAATCACTTGAATTGAAGCAACTCCACAACGTGGCCATCATCAACCTTGCCAAGATAATGTCTCACCGGTGACCATTGACTCTAAACACTTCATCATTTTTGTTCTTCAAGTCTTATGCATCAAAGAGTGTCACATGCACAACTTCAAATGGGCCACTCCACTAAGATTTCAACTTTCTCGGAAACATCCGCAATCGAGAATTGAACAATAACACAAGATCACCTTCTTTAAACTCTTTATTCTGAATATACTTGTCATGGAGGTACTTCATCTTGTCCTTATACAAGGACGAACTTGAATATGCATGGAACCGGAATTCATCAAGCTCATTCAATTGTGCCACCCTTAAGTTGGAGGCGACATCCCACTGAAGATTAAGCTTCTTCAATGCCCGCATAGCCTTGTGCTCAAGTTCCACCGGTAGGTGACAAGCTTTCCCGAATACTAACCGATACGGAGACATACCAATTCGTATTTTGGAAGTCGTTCTATAAGCCCAAAGAGCATCATCAAGTTTCTTTGACCAATCCGTCTGATTGGTATTCACGGTCTTTGACAAAATGCTCTTGATCTCCCGATTGGAGACTTCAACTTGTCCACTTGCTTGAGGATGATAGGGGGTCGACACTTTGTGGGTGACACCATTCAAGTGCGATCCCCCATCACTAATAATGGCCCTTGGAGTGCCAAACCTTGTGAAAATGTTCTTTTTGAAAGATTCCACCACACTTCGAGCTTCATTGTTAGGCAAAGCCACGACTTCGACCCATTTTGATATATAATCCACATCTACCAATATGTATGTTCCCACAAGACCTCACGAACGGACCCATGAAATCAATGCCCCACACATCAAAAATGTTAATCTCCAAGATGGTAGTGAGGGGCATCTCATTTTTCTTGGAAATCCCACTGGCCCTTTGACATTCATCACAACGCCTCACAAGATCACTAATGTTCTTATAAAGGGTAGGCCAATAGAATCCACAACTTAACACCTTTGTAGCCATTCTCTCTCCACCATGGTGACCACCATATGGAGAGGAGTGGCAAGCCTCAATAATTCCCAATTATTCTTCCTCCGGTACACATCGTCGAATAACCCAATCGGTACAAATCCGAAAGAGATAAGGCTCATCCCAATAATAGTCAAGGCAATCTCGTTTGAGCTTCTTCCTTTAGTTTGAAGAGAACGGTACAATTCCACTCACAAGATAATTGGCCAAGTTTGCAAACCATGGCATCCCGGTCATAGAAATGGCAAGGACTTGCGCGTAGGGAAGTGAATCATTTATCTCAAGGCCATCATTTGGCCTCCCCTACTCCTCCAAACAAGATAAGTGGTATGCCACTTGGTTTTCACTACCCTTGCGGTCTTGAATCTCTAAATCAAACTCTTGTAAAAGAAGTACCCACCGCATCAATCTCGTCTTAGAATCTTTCTTGCTTATCAAATATTGAAGCGCCGCATGGTCGGTGTGAACAATCACCTTTGTACCCATCAAGTTTGGGCGGAACTTCTCCATAGCAAAGACACTAGCAATGAGTTCTTTTCCGGTCACTGTGTAGTTGACTTGGGCATCATTCATGGTCTTACTAGCATAGTAGACCAGATGGAAGATTTTGTTGATACATTTCCCCAATACCGCTCCAACCGCCACATCACTTGCATCACATATGAGCTCAAAGGGTAAGCTCCAATTCGGTGCGGTGATATATGAGTAGTAGTCAACTTATACTTGAGCAATTTGAATGCCTTCATACAATTTTCCTTGAAAAAGAACTTGGCATCGTTCTCCAAAAATTTGCACAAGGGATTTACCACCTTAGAAATCCTTGATGAATCGGTAATAGAGCCCCGCATGAACCAAGGAGCTCCTCACTCCCTTCACAAATGTAGGGGGAGGTAGTTTGGAGATCACTTCAACTTTGGCTTTATCAACCTCAATACCATGCTTTGAAATTTTGTGGCCAAGGAAAATGCCTTTCTCGACCATGAAGTGACATTTCTCCCAATTCAAAACCAAGTTAGTTTCCTCACATCTTGCCAGTACCTTGTTCAAGTTGTCCAAGCACTCTTCAAAAGAATTTCCCACCACAGAAAAATCATCCATGAAAACCTCAAGAAAGTCCTCCACCATATCAGTGAAGATAGCCATAATACACCATTGAAAAGTCGTCGGTGCATTGTATAACCCAAATGGCATCCGCGAGAATGCGAAAGTACTACAGGGACAAGTGAAAGTGTTCTTCTCTTGGTCCTCAGGAGCAACAAGAATCTGATTCTAGCCGGAGTATCCATCAAGGAAGCAATAAAAAGCACGTCCGGCCAACCTATCCAACATTTGATCAAGAAATGGAAGCGGAAAATTATCTTTCCGAGTGACTTTGTTGAGCTTCCTATAATACCTGCACATTCTCCACCCGGTGACAGTTCTTGTGGGGATCAATTCCATCTTGTCATTTGTTATCACAGTCATGCCCCCTTTCTTTGGGACACATTGCACCGGAGAGGTCCACGAGCTATCAGAAATGGGGTAAACAACCCCGACATCCAACCATTTGATGATCTCCTTCTTCACTACCTCTTGCATTACTTCACTTAATCTTCTTTGATGTTCCACGGAGGGTTTGGAATCCTCTTACAAAATAATCTTGTGCATGCAAAAGGCGGGGCTTATACCCCGAATATCCGCCAATGTTCATCCTATATCTTTCTTCCTCTTTTGAAGCACCGCCAAAGTAGAATCTACCTGCACATTAGTCAAGCAAGAGGCAAGAATAACAGGTAATAGTGGAACAAGGGCCAAGAAACTCATACTTGAGATGTGAAGGCAAAGGCTTTAACTCCAAAGTGGGAGGCTCCTCGTTTGAGGGATTTTTTGGAGGAGTCTTTCGGTTCTCAATTTTGAAGGACAATTTCTGGGGTTCATAAGTATATGAACCCATTCCGTGGAAAGCATAGACACATTCCACAAAACCTTACTTCTCATCCTCATCATGATTAAGCAACCCAACTTCCAAGGTATCCTTAACATTCATCACAACACTAGCATCATCAATAGTCACTTCGATCACTCAATCCACAAACGAACAAAATTCGTTGTTATTTGGTTGCCTTATCGATTTTCACATATAAAAGACCACTTTTTCATCACCCACCCGCAAAGTGAGCTCACTTGCTTCCACATCAACTAGAGCCTTCCCCGTAGCAAGGAAAGCTCTACCCAAGATAATAGGCACCTCGTAGTTAACCTCACGGTCAAGAATCACAAAATTTTCCGGATGGATGAACTTATCAACCCGAACTAACACATCATCAATGATACCCAATAGCCTCTTCATAGTCCGATTCGCCATTTACAACCTCATATATGTGGTTCTTAGTTGCCCAATTCCCAAAGTTTTGAACATAGAGTAGGTCATAAAGTTGATACTTGCCCCTAAATCACATAAAGCTTTGGAAAAGTCGGGGCTCCCAATAGTGCAAGGGATTGTGAAGGCGCCTGAATCTTCCAATTTCGGAGCCATTGAGTGAACAATATCACTCACCTGATGTGTCATTTTGATAGTCTCACAATTCATTGATATTTTCTTTGTTACCAAATCCTTCATGAACTTTGCATAGCCCGACATCTGTTCTAACGCCTCAACCAACATCACATTTATGGACTAAATCTTCATCATAGCGATAAACTTCTTCACTTGGTTCTCACTATTTTGCTTTGCGAGCCTTTGAGAATATGGAGGAGGAGTCCTTGGCATTGGTGCTTTGACCTTTTTCACTACCGGTTCCGGTATGTCAATCACCTGTTCCCTAGATGGGTTCACTTCCTCTTGGGTTTCATCCACTTTTTACCAATTTCAATCCTTACATCTTCGTTAGCTTGAACCACATTAATTGGAGTTTCATCTTCTTGAACCAACACATCATCATCCACAATTTGTTTTTGATTTTAGGTGGTTGCATCACCACCTCTTCCGCTCCTCATGGTTACGACCATGGTATGCCCCGTACTATTCCCACCCTTCAAGTTCACCACCGTATGACTAGGTAGTGCCCCCTTAGGACGAGTGTTTAAAGCTTGCGAGATTTGGACAAGTTGAACCTCCAAATTGCGGATTGAAGTGTTGTGGGAGGCTAATTGAGCATCGGAGTCGGAATTTTTCTCCATTATTTGTTTGAACATATTTTCAATCCATACCATTTCATTAGTGGAAGAACTAGAACCTTGAGACGGATATGGAGGCGCGTTGCTTGGTTGTTGATACATGGGGGGGCCTTTGAAAGCTCGACCCCCGATTCCCATGGATATTATTGTTCCAACCCCGTTGGTTGTTGCCACCCAATTGCTTTGATTGTTGCCTCCCCAGCTGCTTTTATTATTGCCTCCCCAATTGCCTTGGTTACCTTGATTACTCTAATTTCCTTGATTATTGTTATTTCCCCAATTACCTTGATTTCCTTGTGATCTCCATTGTTCTTGATTTTGTACTTGAGAATTATTTCTTTGACCGTGATAATTGTTGACATATTGCACTTTTTGTTCTTGCTCATTATACGAATCACCTTGGTCATACCCACTATCATCTTGGACAAATTGTTCCAGACGATTTTGTACTTGCTAACCCCTTTGCCATCTCATGTTCATCATCATATTCACCACTTCCACCGCATTTGATTGCTTCGGCCCTTGAACTTGTTGAAGCTGAGCTTTGGCCAATTGGTTCATTGTGGTTGTCAAGTCGGCAGTAGCTTGCCCATGATCATGTAATTCCTTGTGTAGGTGAATGACATTTGGGTCACCTTGAGGAACATTGGCCCTACTTTGCCACGCCGACGAGGTATCCGCCATCTCATCCAAAATTTCACAAGCTTCGGCATAAGGCCTGTTCATGAAGTTCCCGTCTTCGAGTTGATTTACCACATATAGATTTGTTTTGTTGATCCCCCTGTAGAAGGTTTGTTGGATCATGGCCTCGGTCATATCATTATTTGGGAACTCTTTAACCATGGTACGATATCTTTCCCAAATCTCGTGCAATGGCTCATTCGGCTCTTGCTTGAACGCTAGAATTTCATCCCATAATGTAGCCATGTGTCCCGGAGAGAAGAATTTAACAATGAATTTTTCGGCCAACTCATCCCATGTATGGATGGAATGAGTGGGTAATCTTTATAACTAGTCCAATGTAGTTTCTCGTAGAGAAAAAGGGAAATAGCCTCAAATGCAGTGCATCCTCGGAAATATTTTCTTGCTTGCTCCCCCAATATCGACGAACCCCTTGAGATTCTTGTAAGAATTGTGGCTTGGAGCCTCGGTGAAGAATCCCCGTTGCTCAAGTAGTGTAAGCATCACGTTGGTGATTTAGAAGTTGCCCGCCCTAATACGGGGAGGGACTATAGCACTAGCATAACCCTCGTTCGGCAACAGCCGGTGCGCTGCAGCTCTTGGTAGAGGTGGGGAAGGGACGGGAATACTATCATAAGGTGGTCGGCCTTGCCTATTTTCTTGAGGTTAGGGATGAACCTCATCACCTTGATCATCGTCCACTTCCTCCCCCAATGGAAATTCCTAATGGGCTCATTGTTGAGAGCCATTCTCGTACCTATAATAAATTCAAAAATAAAATTAGTGACTCGGAAGGAAAGAAAGTCAAATCACACAAAAACCTAGATATATAGCTAAATCTGTTTAACTCCCCGGCAACGGCGCCAAAAATTGATATCGCCCAAACTCACACCACAAATATAGGTAGTGAAGCGGTCGAAGCAATAATAAAACCCAACGCAAGTCAGGTTCGAATCCACAGTGAGTTATAATTTAGATTAGGTATACACCTAGTGTGAATGTATGATATGCCATAAATTACACTTCCACATTCTTGATTGTTGTTTCTACTTCTACTTTAAGCTATTGATTGCAATTGTAAAACTAGGAGACAATATTTTTATTTTTGTTGTTTTTTCAAATGATAAAAGATCTAGGGTTGCGACTTCCGCCTAGTTGGTTACCTAACGGATTTAGAGCTTTAGGGCATGTTCGGTTGACATCACACTTAATTACTCACATTATACCTCTCGGTAGTTTGAGTGATTTTGCCCGATTTGGTTTTCTCAAGTCCAAATGAGTATTTCACAAAGCAAGTGATAAATGCTCTAGTCGGGTCTTACTATCTCTAGGCCTTTGTGCAGTCCGCTCTGTAGGCCTTTTTGCATTATTTTTGTCCTTGTCCAATTTTGACTTCTTTTTGAGTTGTTTTTTTACTTATTTGGCTCGTTTCCCAATATTCATGTAAGAAAGCACATTTCATTAGTTCTCGGGAATACGTTTAAGCATTGTTAAGCTAAAACGCAAGTAAAAGAGATCAAAAGAGTGGTCAAAATCCTTACTTATCAAAACGCTGCAAGAACACCTCCCAAACAGTCCAACAATCCACAACATAACTAACAAGCCTTTCGATCGATATCTCACAAGTTTTAGCTTTAACGACTTAGCCGTCACTTGGATAAGCTTAAATACATGTAGAGTAAGAGGTTACTTACCTTTAAACTGATATAAAACTCCAATTTGAGCTCACTTCACAATAAAATATCATTCCAACGCAGTCACGAGAACAAGGAAGCAAAACTAGCCATCAATTCGGGTTTCTCGGCACTAGAATCACTTTGGAATACTCAAAATCACCTAGGGTTGATATGAATAATTGGGAGAGTATTTGACATAATTTAAACCACATTAAAAAACTCCCAACACGATCTGGAACCACACCAAAATCAGCAACCACAAGAAGAATAAGAAACTCACTAGCGTCACGGGATTCCCGACACTTGATTTGAGTTGTTTGCCCTTGGTTTGGGTCTCGGATCATGAGAGAACTTTGAGAGAAAGTTTTTAAGTGTCTAGGGTCTGAATAGAGTGAAAAATAATGAGTTAAAACTGGATCTAGGCATCACATATATATCAATATATTCTCAACCGCCTAAGTGGGTCCCATAGGGAGCGGATTGTGTAGTCTCACGAAAACGTGAATATCTCTCCATCTCCGATGTCGTATCGACTAACGGTTTAATGGGTTGGAAATGAGACTCATAGATATTCAATTTTACAGGTGGATCACTGCGTAATTCTTATTTTATTGAGATAAAAGCCTTGCTACATTTGACCTAATTTTCAGCATATTTATGAATGTAACTTGTGATTACCTTTGCCAACTTTTGTTCAACAACTTGCTTGACTTCAAAACTATACATACGACTATCATACAACTATAATACCTCATAACATAACCTCCTTATCATGTTAAGCACCATAGTCACACATCAAAAGTACATATTATAACTTCCCCAGCTTGTCGACTTCCTATGAAACTTATTTTTCTCAATTCGTTTAGCTTCTAAGCCTTCAAACCCTCTTGGTACTTGTTATTAATGATATTAAATATTTTTAACCTACAAGGTAACATGATTAACTTAATTTATATATTTCCAATTATAATGTCATTTCTGAGCTTACATCAATTGACTTATGGCATACTCTCACGTACGAAAACATGTGGTGTAACATCAAAAGTAATTTAAATAAACTTAATTGTTTTGAATAAAATGTAGTAAAACTATCATTATCAAATATGCTACTAATTATTGTAAGTAACGTTTTGCAAAATACAAGGCCTTCTAATTACGACACTAGGTTCGAATTATTAACATAGTAATATAATTAATTATAAATTACGGATTAATTCATCAAATTAATCTTAAAATAGTAAGCATGATATATTTATAATTATTAAAAAATTACTTTATTAAGTTCAAAACTACTATACTTAGTTAATTTTGTAAAAAAAGATATTATTGATTAAAAATATTTTCAAAAAAATTCATTTCAAATTATAAGTATAAATTAATTAATTTTAAAAGAGACAGTTACAATTGGTCGTCAATACCAATTGATCCACTGATCAAGTATCCGAGCAAACTACTAATAAGGTGTAACGACGCGACTGGTCATTTTGAGCATTTGCTATTTGAAGTCTTGAGTAGCTTTATCTAATGTAGTATGACTTGTGTGAATCGCCTTTCAGATAATTCGGGATTGATTTGGATGAATGATTCTCAACTAGCAAGCTTAAAGTTGGAAGAGTTGACCAAGTTTGACTTTTGTGTATTTGTTCCCAGGATCAGTATTTTGATGATTCCATTAGGTTCGGATGGTGATTTTGGACTTGGCATATGCTCAAATGTGCATTGGGATGTTTCTAGAAGGTTTTAGCACTATTTGGCGAAAGTTGGTAATTTGATGGTTTGGAATGTTCATAAGTTTGACCGGGAGTTGATCTCAATAATATCGGGTTTGTATTGTGGTTCCCAGGAATTAAAATAGCTTTGATATGTCATTTGGGACTAATGTGCAAAATTTGAGGTCATTCCAAGTTGAGGTGTGATTCATGGGTTTGATACTGTTATGCATGATTTGAGGCCTCGAGTGTGTTTCCGATTGACTCGGACCATTTAGGATTCATGTTAGCATTGCTCAGAAATCTGATACTTGGTGTACCGCAGCTGCAAAATTTTGGGTGCAGGTGCGGAGCCACAAATGCGGACGAGGAGTCGCAGAAGTGAAAGGTCAAGCTGCAGCATGATGTCGCAGATGCAGAGAATTAAATGCATCTGCACTCCAAGAACAGCTGCAGAAGAGCGGGAAAGCAAGCTGGTTAAGTGCTTCGCAAAAGCGGAAGGGACGTTGCACCTGCGATATCGCAGAAGCAGACAGAGGTCCGCAGGTGCAAGATGTCGGAATGGAAGTAGTATTTGTAGGAGCGGGATATTGGTCGCACAAGTGATGCTGCAGAAGCAGTCATTTGTTCGCATCTTCAAAAACGCGGCAGAGAGTATATAATTCGAGGGCTGTTCATTTTATCACATTCTTAAGTTTTGGTGCTCGGTTTTGGGCAATTTAGGGGAGGAATTTCACCACTTGGATTGGGGTAAGTATATTTGCCTCGCTTTTGATTATATTTCATGAATCTATCTTTGATTTCTCACTTGGATTATGAATTTTAAAGATAAATTTGGGGTTATGTCGACAGTTTTCTATAGTGAATTTTTGAGTTTTGATCGTCGATTGGAAGTCAGATTTGAGTGAAATTTGTATGGTTGGACTCGTATTCAAATGGGTTGTCATATTTGTGAGTTTTGTTAGGTTTCGAAGTGCGATCCCAGATTTGACTTTTTAGTTGATTTTGGGATTTTAATTAAAGATTCAATATTTATCGATTGGGTTTGTTTCCTTTGGCATTATTTGATATGTTTGGGTTGCTTTTGGCTATTTTTGAGCCGTTCAGAGGTCGATACGCGCATGATGACATTTCTAGAGTATTGTTTAGGCTTGCTTAGTGTGGGATTTGGCTTGTTCGAGGTAAGTAACATATCTAAACTTGGAGTTGAGCCTATTTAACCCTGGGAACTATGTTATAAGAGATGTATTGAGGTGATGCATATGCTACATGATGTGCGTGTGGGCGTGCACTGGGAAAATCATGATTCTAGTTGACTATTAGACTGTGGCTGAACTTGTTTTATTGTTATATCTTGTTACATACATGTTATCCATATTTGTTTGATTATATGAGTTGAGAATCATGTGTGCTTATTCGGTTGGGACCTAATGAGGCTATTTTTGTTGCATTGAGTTATCTGCTCTAACTGTAATTATATACCCTACCATGATCCTTCATTTGCATATAGTAACGACCCAACCTGCCGTTTTGAGCATTTGCAACCGTTCAACTATTTGTAGTTTTGAGTAACTTCATATGATGTATTATAACTTGTGTGAATTGTCGGTTTTGGTTTTCAGGTGATTCAGAGTGATTTGGAGGAATGATTCTCAACTAGGAAGCTGTAAGTTGGAAGAGTTGACTAAGTTTGAATTTTGTGTATTTGACCCCGGATCGAAGTTTTAATGATTCCATTAGGTCTGAATGGTGATTTTGGACTTGGGCATATACCCAGATTTGCTATCGGATATTTCTAGAAGGTTTAAACACTAATTGGCCAAAGCTGGCAATTTGAAGGCTTGGAATGTTCATAAGTTTTACCAGAAGTTGGTTTTGATGATATCGGGTTCGGATTTTAGTTCGGAAAATTGGAATAGCTTTGTTATGCCATTTGGGACTTTTGTACAAATCTGAGGTCATTCCGAGTTGATTTGATATGGTTTGACACGAGTTTTAGAAGTTGAAAGTTCAAAAGTTTATTAAGTTCGATTTGAGGTGCGATTAGTTGTTTTGATGTTGTTACTCATGATTTGAGGCCTTGAGTATGTCCGCATTATGTTATGGGACTTGTTGGTATGTTCGGACAGGGTCCCGAGGGGCTCAGATGAGTTTCAGATTGGTTCGAGGTAAGTAACACTTCTAAACTTAGTGCTGAGGGTATGAATACTTGAATATACGTGTTATGTGTTGGTGTTGAGGTGACACACATGCTAGGTAGATTCTGTGGTACTGTGTAGTTATCTAATATTTTTCTACCCATGAAATTCCTACGTGTTAGAGTAATTGAGTTGTGATCCATGTTAGAAATCATGTTTAGCTTGTATACTCTGTTAGGACCCACTGAGGTTATTTCTGTTGTTGTGTTATTTGCTTAAATTGTAATTACATACTTAGTCATATTCATTCATTTGCATATCAGATCTCAGTCTCTATTATCATTTGTTGTCACATCGTATTATCAGTGTTTGGCTGATTAGCATGGGATTTGTGTTCCTGAGAAATTGGACAGGATGATGGCTGAGTGAGGTCGAGGGCCTGAATGTGAGTGATAATCACGGGATCAGGCTGTCACGCCGCGATCTCGGGGAGCGCGACCGGCGGTCAACCGAGATAACCCGGCCAAGCAAGCCTATTAGATTTCATTCTATCCAAACTCATCCATGGATAAAGAAGAGATGTACTTAAATTAATCAACCACTAAAAAAGATTTCATTAACAACTCCCATTTCATTTCCGTTAGCAACTTCATTTATAATTTCGAAATTATGCCAAGTTTATAGATATAATGAAAGACATGTTTGCCAAAAATACAAACACATCTAGTTCAATTCCCAACATCAAACACCACCCACAACATGTCTACGTAGCCTCTAAGTATAACAGAAGAGTAACATGAAAATTCCGGCAACAAGGCCCCGGGTATACCTTATAATACAATGTGCAACTCAAATGACATCAGGCCCAGAATAGAGTAGGGCTCACCAAAACCTGTTGAATAGAGAGTGACTGCTAACGAGGACAAAAGATGCCGGTTGATGAACCACCCCAGCAAAAGGGACGTTAGTACATATGGATTAGTACTAGTATGTAAAGCTAAATGTCCTCTTTCAAAATAGAATGCCAATGTAAGAAAGGGAAATCCATGTAAACCACAATCAACAACCAATGATATCCAAAAGCTAAGTTAAAACATAGTAATTTTCAAGATACGAAGATAATATTATATATTTTTGGTTGGGAGGTCTTTAACACCGATATACCACCATTCACAATACCAATACCACCGTATTTTTAGCATAGATTCTTATCACGACCTGATCGGCTAAGCCGTGTCATCTGAGAAATCAACCACAATTACAATTTCAATTACTATTTCTAGCACAATAACCACCATGTGTGCGGCATGGTGTCCGATCACGACCTGATCGACTAAGCAATCTCACCACAATGTCGTGTGGATTGACATCATTCTTTTCTATCAATCATCTCATCCCAATTAAGGGGAACAAATTTATAACATCAATCTCATCCCAAACAAAGGGAACAATTACAATCCACTCCTACACCGACACGTGTAGTTTCGGGGTTAGGTTATTTCAACTTACCCTTCCTCGGTGACTATCGATACTCCCAAAAATATTTATTCTGATTTGCTCACAAGGGAAACTGATGCGAGTTACTTTAGTATTAATCTTTAGTGTTAGTAATTTAAATAACATCATGTGACAGTTGAGTATTGTAACAACTTGCTTTATACGTAAATTCCCTGTGGGATCGACTCTGGGCATAATACCCCGGATTATATTTGCAACGCCCGTCTTTTATTAGACATAGTTGAGCGTGATCAGAAACAACAATACAAATGCATTTACCTCATAACCTTTCATACCGTATATATCCTCATTGGCACTTTCAACGTCATTATTTCATTGGCTCTCTTGGCAGTACATATGATTCTTCATTCATGGCACAATGGTCGTATTTCTATTTCCGTTGTCATGACCCAAAATCCCTAAGATCTTGATGGCACCGGACATCATTGTCAGGCAAGCCAATCATTAATTAATTGAAATAATTTTTCCTGTTTTAACATTTATGAAAAAGCATTTCCTTTCACCTTATTACATATTAACTAAATAAAATCTTTCAAGTGACACAATAGTTTAAATATTACACTTTAGCAAATATATCCCAACACATCCCAGAACCCGGTGTCACAAGTACATGAGCGATTTCTAAGAATTTATACAATCATCACACAGCCTGTCCGAAATACAAATTGGACAAGGAAATTTAAAATAAAAATAAATACAGTACGGGGGAGACTCTGTCAGCTGCGGATCACCTCCGAATGGTGCAGCTCGCCGAAGTCTCCAACCAGCCATGTAACTATGAAGGTACCTGTGCAATAAAAATGCACAACAAGTGTAGCATGAGTACAAAAACAACGTGTACCCAGTAAGTCGCCCGCCTAACCTCAGAGAGGTAGTGACGAGAGGTCGAATTAGACACTCACTAAGGGCTGGCAAATTAATTAACAACATATGATGAACACGGTAGTAAAGAAGCAATATATATAAGGCACTGAAATCCAAGTAAATACTGGAAATAACAAACAGTTACCACTTCTTCATTTTCCCCCATATATTTTAAATAAACAATTTCCTCTCTTTTTCCCCGCAAATATCTTGTCACTTTTAAAAAAATCCATGAAAAACATTTAACAATTTAGCATGCGCATACGGGATAAGGAAAACCGGCCTGGGCCATCATAATAATCATCTATGAGAACTGCCGAGGATCGAACGGCCCATACCAAAAGTGCACCTCTCAATAAAAGACTCATGTCTATGCACTACCGCGGATCGAACGGCTCGTACCAATAGTGCATCTCTCAATAAAATACTCATGTTTATGCACTACCGAAGATCGAACGACCCGTACCAAAAGTGCATCTCTTAATAAAATAATCATGTCTATGCACTGCCGCGGATCGAACGACCCGTACCAAAAGTGCATATTTCAATCCGCCGTGGTGTAAGGCCCGCTCCCATGAGAGTGGGGGAAATAACACTCCGCTCGCGGAATGTAAATTGTGAAGCAGTCACATGTAATCAGGCACAATCAACAGTCCACCCCGAATACGTCGGGAAAACAAATACTCAAGTAAATGACAAATTTCTCTTTTAAGAACCATAAAATAGTGTTTAAATCCTTTTTCGAAATTAACTTGCCAAGTTTTTATAATGTTTGATAATACAACCTTATCCGGAAATACAATTTCCCACGAAGGAAATCAATTCTCTTTTTAGATGGTTTAGAAAAATAATCTCTAATCTTCCTTAGTCATTCAATTACAATTTCGGTTATATTAGCAGTCTAATATCACAGACAAGATCACAGGTATAACAGGTAAGTCATGCTAGTGGGTCCTAGGCTACCCGAACATGGCATAATAGTAGCTACGCACGGACCCCTATCACCTCGTGCGTGCGTATCCCCTGCAAATAGTAACACATATTTAATTAGTTCACCTAGGGGGATAATTCCCCCTCACAAAGTTAGAAAGGAGACTTACCTCACTCCGAAATTCCATACCCGGCCTCCAAGCCCTTCTGATGACTCAAATCGTTGCACAACGCTCCGAAACTATCCAAACAATGACAAACTAATGAAAATATACTCTAATATTTGCAACAATTCCAGATTATATAATGCCCCAACTCCGCTCAGTGAAATGACCAAAATACCCTTGGGCTCGCGTGCCTGGAATCTGAAATTTCTCGAAGATACATTCTACCCACTTTACTAGTTCAAATATAAAATTTACTCTAAATTCCATGCTCAAATTCGTGGCTAAAAATCCAAATTACCATTTCCTAGGTTCCTTTATGATTTCCCAATTTCCTACAAATTTCCATGTCTAATTCATGCATATAATCTTGTATTTAGCTTAAAAACGGGAGGAATTTACTTACCTAGACATTGCATGAAGAAATCCTCTCTTGAAGCTCCTCCTAAATCGACCAAAGCAAGAAAGAAATGAAGAAATGGCCACAAATTTCGCCTATAAACTAATCTGCCCAGGCCCTAATTACTCCTTGCATTCGCATACCCACGAGCGCGTTCACAGAGCTTCCTCAAGCCAACACTCCGCGATCGTAGTCCCCTACCCGCGTTCGTATAGGCCAAAAGGCCCCCAACTCCCTTTTCCTCTATGCGTTCGCACACCTAACTCTGCAATCGCATAGGACAACCCAACAGCCTTCACAAATCCTTCTATGCAATCGCAAACAACTATCCGCGAACGCACATGCCAAATCCAAGAAGCTTCCAAATCCTTCTATGCGATCGCACACCCACTCACGCGATCGCATAGAGTAAATACCTGCTGCACTCACACCAGAAAACCAACAACCCTCTAAAGGCAAAAATCGACCCTTTGAGCATCTGAAACACGCCCGATGCCCCTGAGACCTCAACCAAAACTACCAACCAGGCCCAATACCTCATTCTAAATTACCACTTCCGGTCGGATTTTCTCAAAAATCTTCAAATTTCTATCTTTAGCCAAATGACTCCAAAATGACCTACAAACATCCAAATTCACTTCTGGTCGCGCTCCAAACTCCAGAATCACCATACGAAGCTATTCCCAGACTCGGAATCCGAAATGGACATCAATATCACTGAAATGCTCTTCAGGCCAAACTTAGGAAATTTCTTCAAAAATGCTGACTTCCACAATATTAATCGAAACGCTTTCGGGTTATCCAAAACCCGATCTGGACATATGCCCAAGTCTGAAATCATCATACGAACCTGCAGGAACCTTCAAATCCTGATTCAGAGGTTGTTTACTCAAAATTCCAATCTTAGTTGATTCTTCAAACTTAAAGCTTCTGAAATGAGAATTCTCTTTCCAAATCAACTCTAAATATCCCGAAATTCATTTCCGACAACACCTACAAGTCATAATACCTGAAATGGAGCTGGTCACGACTTCAAACCCGTGAACGACGAGTTAGAGCTCAAAACGACCAGTCAGGTCGTTACATTGTCCCCCACTTAAACCTTTGTTCGTCCTTGAACGTGCCAAGAACTGCTCTGGAGTTATCTGGAATCACTGTTTAACACCTCGAACACCTGCCCGTGCTACCACAACCCAGTTGAGTAAATTAGCTTGATAAAATCTGAAGATTCCTTCTTTTATCCATATAATAAGCTCAAAACCTAGTTCCAATACCTGGAATTTTTATCTACTAGGCCTAGTTCCAATATATAAACACCATATCATCATCCACCCGATATACCAGAACATGACTACATACTTTTGACGAATCGGAACCATGCACCGAATAACTCATCATCTGACCACAATGGCACTCCCTGAACCTTAATAGCCAAATTTCACGAATCCGGTGCTCCCGATGCACCTTATAACAAATATGCATACACCCTGCTATGAACCTGAATAATGGTATTTGTTCATTAATATACACTTCACATAACCTTAACGCACTGATCCTCAGTCCGATAATCACGTCTCACCCAGTATGAACTGCTCAGGAAACAAATCAGGCCAAACATGACCAACAACCTCACATAATACCACATCGCGTTGATAGGCCATAAATCGAACATGATAGATAAGAAATGACTCAGGAAGGTACTATTCAACTCACGCAACTAGTATGAATTTTTCTCAGAAAATAGGAAGTAAAACATAAGAAAATAAATATACATTAACCCTTCTCATCATCACACTGTTGCGGCGTGCAACCCGATCCGAATACATACCCGTGGCGGCGTGCCACCCGATCCCATCATAAAACTCACATAAGAAAATATATACGGAGGTTAATTGCTCACTATTACACATTACCAAATATCGGTCACAATCACGCTAAGTGCATAATACCATCCTGGGGAGACTGATAGACCCGCATGCTACAAAACTCAAGCACAACTGAGGTGCGATATATATATATATACACTCTGGATCTCAAGAGCTATCGTGCTCACATAACATCCCCACTACGCGGGACCTCAACACATAAGAAATTATCAAGCCATTTCACAACTCACACGTCACAGTCATAAGATCACCTGAATTTGACGAAGACGGAGAAACATCTGCTGTTCTAATACCTCTCCATGAAAAGCGCTCTACTAAAATAAACATGCATGGATCATACAGAGCCCATAATCATATTTAAATCCATCCACAAACATCGATTCTACCTTGCTCGCACCAAACTAAGCTAATAGCTTTTACCTGGATCGATATTAACCCACTTTCTCTCATAATACATGAGAAAAACCGTCATCACCAGGAAAAACACCCCATAATCCACAATCAACTGAACCGAACGCCCTCCAAATATAAATTTTCAAATAAACAATATTTCACTTCCTTATACTCAGTCCAAATCATCGATCCTTCAAGTGACTACACATCACACTTATACAATCTTTTCGCGGTCATGCTTCCACGACCTTCCACACAAGGCAACAAGACACATCAAGAACCCATGACCAGGATTCAAAGCCCCTTATTCTTGCTCATCCGAGCTCATGACATCCTCGTCAACACCGAATCGCAATCTCGATTCTCACTCCCAGTTACAACATACTGCTTACCGCACCTAACATGCCAACATGAGGTAGCACAAGAATTCCATCATAACTGCTGAACCATCAATAGGGTGAACACTTCATCATATAGAAACCTTTTACTTAACTCAATTCAAGAGTATCATCTCAACACATGAGTGAATTCCCACAATCACCCAACATGCAAATCATTAAGTAGTAGTCTATACCACCATAACCCTTTCGGGGTCTGCCTACACCTGACAAGCCATAGCACTCAAATGCTCCCACATGAAATCCATTACGACGGCTGACAAGCCTTGCACACACCGGCACAAACCACATGCATAACTTAATCACATCAAAGGAACCGATCACTGTCGTAATATGCCATTTCACCCATGTCTAATCAATTTATTTGCTTATAATCATCTTCATTTGCCTCAGGAATAAAAGAAACTTCCTTCAACTCATAGAAAAATCAACCCTCACTCATCCGGAGTTACCTTGATTCACGAGACTATGCTACCTAAATCCCACAACCTGTCTCATACCCTTCTGATAATCTTTCTATAATCCGGAGTTAATTTCTCACACTCCTCCAATATTATCCTGCATGCTGAAACATGTCATAAGAAAATTCCAACCATTCTCCTTTTTCTCAGAAATTACTCTGCAAAAGCTCGATTCTCGATCATATTGCTGCCTGAGACCCTTAAACGCCACATTCTTATCTTTTGAATTCACTAGGACCACTATTGAGGGTCACCACTCTGACTGGCCTCGAATACAATCAACTCCAAGGCTCTTCTAGCACGTGAACACCCTTTTCCTTCAAGCACGTGACTGAGTCACTACCCTAACAACTCCCCTATGCCTTAAGAAAATTCTGAATCTTCCAAAGCCTAATCCTGGCCCGACAGGGCCAAATTTTGCACACATTCATCAAATCCCACACACAATCACCATTTTACTCCTTTCCCTTAGCTGAAATAACTTGCCAACATGCCGACAATCGGGAACCGTATGAGAAGACAAACCTACAACCCAACAGCAGATGGTGGGACTCCCCCACTTATCCCGAAGCTACTCCTTGCACCACTCTAGAACCTACCGAGATCCTTTCTCCTTTGATAACGCGATCTTGCTCAACCAATCCATCCAAATTCTTCCAAATTCGCTTTCTAGGACTCCTTAAATACTCAAATTCTCCAGCATCATTCACACATTCCGCCTCCTACCGAATAGCCACTATAACCCCTCACCGAGACCTTCCAACCATGCTACTGCTACCCTATTCACAGGAGATGACCCACCTATGGAAATCACCCGCGGACACCTTCCAACGATGGTGAAATGCACGTTCTCTGCGACTTTAATACCCCATCCTACGCCCTGCTTCATTTACCAACTCTACTAGTCCGTCCGCTCCACATTGACATCCATTAAATGCGCGAGAATATCTTCAAATTCAAATCTATGTTGCCGCTCCCCCACTTTGCGACTGCTCGACTTCCTCTTCTTACACCTGGCCTCCCAGAAGTGGAGCCACCGCCTAGCCTCACTTCAGGATCATTCTTTGCCAACCACATTCTTCAATACTTATTCTCAATACTCTGACCCCATGCAACCAAAGAAGCCATAGCACCGACAAACTTAACACATTCCATTCGATAAATGACGACGACTTCACGTCACAGGAGCATATCCCACCTCACTTGAAGACACCAAGCCTTACTACTTTATTAACCCCAACCGGACCATTCATAAACCAAATGCCTTTCCTCTGCTGGAACTAAAATACCGAAATCTCGAAATCATACTCTGGAAAGACCTCCCTTCAAACCATTCATCACCCCCAACATACGGGCAAGCATTCTATCATCATATCGACATCACACGATAACCCATCATAACCATCATCACTACCTGAGCATAGCCTTAACGCTCTCAGAAATACAGCTACTGAGCTAAAACAACATATTATTCTTTTGCAGGGCCATAAGAACATGCCTAACAAATTATACATTGAAACATCTCGAATTACATCCGTAGCACCATTTCAATTCCTCACATTCCTGATTCATAGCAAGCTCTTTGCGACGCGTAAGGTTGAGTAAGAATAAACTTAGGCATAAGCCTTAAGGGAATCGAATCGCGTGATGAGGTATCAAGAAGGGAAGTACTCCTAAGAGCCATGTACCCTCTCGAAGATACGTACTAACGTCTCCGCACCTATCCGCAAGACTCTAATAGACTTGATCATGACTCGTGAGACCTAAGGGAACCTAGTGCTCTGATACCATGTTGTCACGACCCAAAATCCCTAATGTCGTGATGGCGCTGGACATCATTGTCAGGCAAGCCAATCATTAACTAATTGAATTAATTTTTCATGTTTTAACATTTATGAAAAAGCATTTCGTTTCACTTTATTACATATTAAATAAATAAAATCTTTCAAGTAAAACAATAGTTTAAATATTACATTTTAGCAAATATATCCCAACACATCCCAGCACCCGGTGTCACAAGTACATGAGTGATTTCTAAGAATTTATACAATCATCACAAAGAATGTCCGAAAAACAAATTGGACAATGAAATTTATAATAAAAATAAATACAGTACGAGGGAGAATCTGTCAGCTGTGGATCGCCTTCGGATGGTGCAGCTCGCCTAAGTGTCCAACCAGCCATGTAACTATGAAGGTACCTGTGCAATAAAAATATGCACAACAAATGTAGCATGAGTACAAAAATAACGTGTACTCAGTAAGTCGCCCGCCTAACCTAAAAAAGGTAGTGAAGAGAGGTCGAATTAGAGACTCACTGAGGGCCATCAAATTAATTAACAACATATGATGAACACGGTAGGCATGTAGGGGTAGTAAAGCAACAATATATATAAGGCACTGAAATCCAAGTAAATACTTGGAATAACAAATAGTTACCACCTCCTCATTTCCCCCCAAATATTTCAAATAAATAATTTCCTCTCTGTTATCCCCCAAATATCTTGTCACTTTAAAAAAAATCCACGAAAAACATTTAACAATTTAGCATGCGCATACGGGATAAGGACAACCGGCCTGAGCCGTCATAATAATCATCTATGTGCACTGCCGTGGACCGAATGGCCCGTACCAAAAGTGCACCTCTCAATAAAATACTCATGTCTATGCACTGCCGAGGATGCAACGACCCGTACCAAAAGTGCATCTTTCAGTAAATACTCATATCTATGCACTGCCGAGGATCGAACGGCTCGTACAAAAAGTGCATCTCTCGATAAAATACTCATGTCTATGCACTGCCGAGGATCGAACGGCCCGTACCAAAAGTGCATCTTTCAATCCGCCGTGGCGTACGGCCCGCTCCCATGAGAGTGGATGAAATAACACTCCGCTCGCGGAATGTAAATTGTGAAGCAGTCACATGTAATCAGGCACAATCAACAGTCCACCCCGAATACGTCGGGAAAACAAATACTCAAGTAAATGACAAATTTCTCTTTTAAAAACCATAAAATAGTGTTTAAATTCTTTTTCGAATTAACTTGCAAAGTTTTTATAATGTTTGATAATACAACCTTATCCGGAAATACAATTTCCCGCGAAGAAAATCAATTCTCTTTTTAGATGGTTTATAAAAATAAACTCTAATCTTCCTTAGTCATTCAATTTACAATTTCGGTTATATTAGCAGTCTAATATCACAGACAAGATCACAGGTCTAACAGGTAAGGCATGCTAGTGGGTCCTAGGCTACCCGGGTATGGCATAATAATAGCTACACACGGACTCCCGTCACCTCGTGCATGCGTAGTCCCCACAGATAGTAATACATACTTAATTAGTTTACCTAGGGGGATAATTCCCCCTCACAAAGTTAGAAAGGAGACTTACCTCGCTCCGAAATTCCATAACCGTCCTCCAAGACCTTCCGATGACTCAAATCATTACACAATGCTCCAAAACTATCCAAACAATGACAAACCAATGAAAATATACTCTGGTATTTGCAAAAATTCCAAATTATATAATGCCCCAAGTCCGCTCAGTGAAACGACCAAAATTCCCTCGGGCCCACGTGCCCGGCATTCGAAATTTCTCGAAGATACATTCTACCCATAGCTTTACTAGTTCCAATATACAATTTACTCTAAATTCCATGCTCAAATTCATGGCTAAAAATCAAATTACCATTTCCTATGTTCCTTTAAGATTTCCCAATTTCCTACAAATTTCCATGTCTAATTCATGCATATAATCTTGTATTTAACTTAAAAATGGGAGGAATTTACTTACCTAGACATTGCATGAAGAAATCCTCTCTTGAAGCTCCTCCAAAATTGACCAAAGCAAGGAAGAAATGAATAATGGCCACAAATTTTGCCTATAAACTAATCTGCCCAGGCCCCAATTACTCTCTACGTTAGCATACCCACGAGCGCGTTTGCATAGCTTCCTCAAGCCAACACTCCGCAATCGCGGTCCCTGATCATGCTCAACTATGTCTTATAAAAAGACTAAACGGGCGCTGCAAATACAATCTGGGGTATTAAGCCCAAAGTCGATCCCACAGAGAATTGAACGTATCAATTGAGTCTATAAAATACTAAACTGTTACTAATAACTTTTCTCAAGACTTTTAAATATCAATTTATGTTGTTTAACTAATTCTACTAACAAATTAAT
>MDKI01074101.1:0-11252 GCA_005239505.1 Nicotiana paniculata | reverse complement strand
CATGCGCGCTTGTCACTTGGCGCGGCCAAGACCACGGGGCCGTCCGTGGCGCTAGGCGTTGGAGGTTTGCTGGGACGCCACGGGGCGCGTCCAAGGGGTCATAGGGCATGGTTGGAAAGCCGCCCATGACATTCACACATATATAGTTTTAGTGTACGTGAACGTATTTATAGTGTCAATAATACGAATTTATGATTAAGTGTTATATTTTTTATCATTTAGATAAATTCTTGAAATCCTATGCAATGAAATTATTACAAGAATAAATATATGGCCAGTAGACAACTATTATTTGTTAATATTGTGTTTAAATTAAATTAAAATAGTATTTGAGGTAATAACATAGATCAACTGAAAATAATAAACTATGTATTAAATGTTGTGCCATCATAAGTTGCACCTTATTTTAAAACAAAATTGCACTTGGAGAAGGATAATTGCAGCTTATACTAACCGGTCATTAGCATTTGCATCCCGTGCAGCTATCTGAAGTCTTGAGCATCATCATATTATGTATTATAACTTGTGTGAATCGTCGGTTTTGATTTTCCGGTTATTCGAAATCGATTTGGAAGAATGAATGTCATGATTGAAGCTTTAAGTTGGAAGAGTTAACCAAGTTTGACTTTTTAGCGTTTCACCTCAGATTGGAATTTTTATGGTTCCGTCAGATCCGGGTGGTGATTTTGGACTTGGGTGTATATCCAGATTTGCATTTCGATGTTTCTAGAAGGTTTCAGCACAAATTGGCGAAAGTTGGAAATTTGAATGTTTGGAAAGTTCACAAGTTTGACCGAGAGTTGACTTTGAGTATATCGTATTCGGATTGTGGTTCTGGAAATTGGAATTCGTTATGTCATTTGGGACTTGTATGAAAATTTTGGGCTCATTCCTATTTGATATGTTTCGGCGCGAGTTTTGGAAGTTGAAAGTTGAAAGTTCATTTCAAATTGAATTGAGGTGCGATTCGTCGTTCGATGTTGTTAGGTGTCATTTGAGGTTTGGATCATTTGCACGGGGCCCCGAGATGCCCGGGTGAGTTTCAGACGAGGTTCAAATCATTTTTCCTCTTGTTGCCTTGTGGAAGCGTTGTTGGTGCATGTGTAGCCGCATCTGTGGAGTCTTGGCTGCAGAAGTGACCTCGTAGATGTGTTTTTTCATCACAAATGCGAGGAGAAAGCTGGGTGAAGATGTAACGACCCGGCATGTCATTTTGAGAGTATTAGCCCTGATCTCCTATTTACTACTTCCCTCATATATTTTTCTTCTTATATGACTTGCCAATGGATTTTGTTTGCCAAGGAATTTTGTCTGTGGTTTCAGAGTAATTTCGGACACTTAGTCCCTTAAACGGAAGCATAAGTTTTAGCATTTTCACTATAGTTGGAACTGTGTAAAGACGAATCCGAAATGGAGTTACGTCAGCTCCGTTGGGTGATTTTGGACTTAGGAGCGTGTCAAGATTGTGAATTTAAGGCCTGTAGCTGAATTAGGCTTGAAAAGACGAAAGTTGAATTTTTAGGAAGTTTCACCAGATATGGTCTTTTTGATATCGGGGTCAGATTCTAATTCAGGAAGTTGGAGTATGTCTGTAATGTTATTATGACTTATGTGAAAAATATGGGGTCAATCGGACGTGATTTGATTGGTTTAGGCATCAGTTGTAGAAGTTAAAGTTTCAAAGTTCATAAGTTTTAATTTGAGGGTGATTCGTGCTTTTAGCGTTGTTTGATGTGATTTGAGGACTCGACTAAGTTCATATGGTATTATAGAACTTGTTGGTATGTTTGGTTGAAGTCTCAGGGGTCTCAGGTGGATTCCGGGTGGTTAACAGATCAATTTGGACTTGTTGAAGTTGCAGAATTTCTGGTGTTTCCAGTTACTAGTTTCTTTCTTCGCATTCGCGAGTGGAATCACGTGTTCGCTAAGAGGAGCTGGAGGCAAGAGAGTATTTTGCTTCACATTCGCGATGAATGTCCCACGTTCGCGAAGCTCTGAGGTAATAACTTTACGCGTTCACGATGAGGGTCCCGTGTTCGCATAGAGAAAGCTGGTCAACTGAGTCTCCAGGAAATTTGCCAAAGCGTTTGCGATGATGGTTCCGCATTCGCGTAGGTGTGACCTGAGTAAGCTTCGCGTTCGCGATGAAGACATTTGGACTGGAGGGATTTTTTTATTCGCGAACACGAGGGTTCTTCCTCCTTCCGAGAGTTCCGGATTTGGACTAATTTTTGGGGGATTTTCATAGGAAGCTATTGGATTTGGGCCATTCAGAGTCGGATAATCGAGGAAAGGGCATTCATATTGATTGATTGAGTTCGGTTCGAGGTAAGTAGTTTGCCTAACCTTGTGTGGGGAAAATTCTTTTAGGATTTGGTATTGTTGTGATACTTTTGTGATATGTGAGCGCCGTGTATGTGAGGTGACGAGTGCGCACACAGGCTAATTGTTGTAAAATCTGATTTTTCACTGAGTAGTAGCCTGTTACACCTTAATTGAGTTATACCAGCTGTCGCGCCCCTTTTTCTCGCGAAATCGGGTTTTGACACGTGACAACGCTTTTAAGGAATAATGTTAAAAGAGAGTCGCCACCTAACGTGTTGAAGGTGTGTTAGGGCACCTATTTGCAGACAACTCTGTTAAGGGCTCAAATTACCTTGAGGAGAAGGTGTTAGGCACTCCTCGAGGTCCACAACGGTTGGTGCCGGCCGAATTCGAATTATATGAATTAGTTCAAATAAAGAAGAGAGACGGAATTGGGAAAATAAACAAAATAATTGATTTTAGGGCAAAGGTGGGGGAGGGGGTCCTAAGTTTTTTAGCCTAAAGGATCACCCCGTGCAACATAAATAATGCTTCATAACTCCCTCGAGGTGGGGTGGTACTCGTATTATTCAATGGGCATACACTATCATCTCCTGCTACTCGAATACTATCTTTAAGTTGTTTACCTAAAACGTACTAATTGATTCCAAATCGTACCTTATGTGTGCACTACCGGTGCCATACATATAGTCAACAAGGCGTTTGCACTTCTATCATTGATGGTTCTAGACTCAACTTAGGTTGCTCAGAATGAGAAAATTAGGTGACATATAACACAAGGTGGACTTTCATGTAAAATCAAATATGGGCTAAAGTTAGCCTCCGCACTTAGACAACAAATGCATGCAAAAAAATTAGGCATTTGACGTTGTAGATTTTAGACAAATTAAAGTTATTGAATCCTATAGGCATTAGCTCTATGTGATTATGGATTTTTAATAGGAAGACAACTTCATATGCGAATGCCATTTTTTAAATACGGCTACTAAGTGACTAAGCAGTTGCCTACTGATTATGGTTTATAAGTGGTTAGACCTACACGCATGATATCTAGGTGATTTGTGCAGTAATCGGCAATGATAACTATAGGAGAATATTTAGAATTGCTTGATTGGATCCTATAGGCATGCTTTCTAATAATGGCTATGACACAGTGTAAAGTTCAACATTAGCACTTTAAGGAAGCGAGCAGGATAATCAATAATTAGGACTGATTTTACATCCTATAGGCATGATTTCTGTAATCGATAATCAAGATTGATTTTAGATCATATAGGCATATTTTCTAAATTGTAGATTAGGTAGCACGTGAATCTATAGCACGTATTGAGACATTGGTCATTTAATCTCCTATAGACATGGTTTCTAGCATGTGGGAGAAAAATATGTCAAATTAAATACCTATAGGCAAGTTATCTAACATGCATCATAGTAGAACATATTTGAACAGAGTAAACACCTATAGGCATGTTATCCAGCACACACAATGGCAGAACATATTTGAGCAAAGTAAACACCTATAGGTAGGTCATCTAACACACACAATAGCAGCACGTATTTGAGCAAAGTAAAACCTATAGGCATATATTTCTACCCATTTCATGGAAATGTTAAAATAAACTCGTTTTCCAAATTTTACTAACACCCCAATTGTTATTACAAAACTATTACAGACCCAAATGAATGGAATAAATTACATACTAGAAATAACTATAGTGAGCCTACAGCAGGCCCAAAAATATACCCATCCAGGCCAGACCTTCATTCTCAAGTCCACGTAGTTTACAACAGCCCAAAAATAATATCTTCATTTACATAAAGCAACCAGAAACCAGTTGATTCAACCAGTAGGTAAAACATAGCTGAGCAATTAGAACCATGACCCTAGTGTGTCAGAGTTCCTAAGGGATTCAATAACCCAGGGCAGTGCTCACACTAGGAGGTTGATAGAGAAACTTCAGAGAATGACTAGGGACCAAGACCTCGTGTGTCAGAGTTCACAAGGGTCTCAATTGTACCTCGAGCAGTGCTCAAACTAGGGAGGTCAATGGTAGAACCTAATTAGCCTTGTCTTTCAGCCGGATAAGAATGAGAACTCAAAAGCTCAGGTAACAAATGAAAAAGAGTGGATCAAGGTTGAGAGACAGGAACTGAGGGGTACTTATAATTTCAACAAACATGACCAGATTGAGCACATAGAGTAGATAATCGAACAAGTCACAGGATTTGAAAACAAACTTAGCATGTTCAACACCTAACACATAGGCAGTGACATATTGAAAGAGTTAAGGAAAGAAAATGTTTGCAGGATTCACAGGGATGCACAATACTAAACAGTGTTGAAACATGGCTGGAAATTATGTAAGTATACATCCTAGTATTATTATCAAGAAAAAAGACATCATTTAGAGATGACATAGTAGACTAATAAACTAAAGAAGGTCCTATTGTATCAAAGATTCTTCCCAATATCATAAAACAATAGTTCAAACAGGCTGAGATAATTGTTCTAAATCACAAACAAACACTAAAGGGGTATGAGACTGAGTGAGCATGTTGATTGAGACAATAGCAGAGAGGAAAATTATAATTAACAATGAAAGTCTTAACACATGTTGCTACAAATGTGACGCATTAATTACAGAGATTCAGGACAAAGCAAGCAAGCATATTCATGAACATTCAGGTGTCATTACACTAGCTAAACGATCATATGAAGGTTCAGATTACCCAAGTTAGGCATAGACAATCTCAGAACTAACATCATTAAGAGTAGTTAAATGCTAAAGATACTTAAAACGCATGTAAAGTTAAGAGAGTGATGCTTCAATGTAAACCAGAAACATATTAAGCTATGTATTTCAGAAGCAAGAACACATGTAAATCAGAGACATATAAGGATGGAATTGAAAAAGTCAAGTAACTTACCAGTGAAACGAAAATATATGAAAGAACAAAATTCCATAGTATTCAGAACATCAACGAGAAGCAAGAACCCACAACTTAGTGGCATTGGCTTTCAATCGGCCAAAACCAAAGTATAGAACGAAAAAGTGATAAAGAAATAACAGAGTAGAGTTTTAAAACTAGTGAGATTATCACGAAAGGTCCCTCTTAAATGGGAAGGGGGAGGGGTTTGTATAGTGGCAGAGATCGAGCAAGTAAATAATGAAAAAGTGTAAATCAAACACAAATAAGGAAGTATTATCATGCAGAATCAAAAACAAAATCGGATCTAGGGAAAAATAAGTAAACCCTAATTTTTAGGAAAATAAAATATTAACAGAATATTCACACACAAAGATGGATAGAGACACAAATATCACAAAAATCAATGAATCGAAATAATTAAGAAAACAAAATCTGAAAACCCTAACTTTTAAGGTAATTGAAAAATCAGCAGAATCTCAAAAAAAAAAAAAATCAAACTGGTGAATATAGACAAGATAACACTCAAAATCAAAGACTTGAACCAATATTGGTTCAATTTGACAAATATCTGTAAACCTTAGCTTTAGGATAAGTACGAATCAACATAATATAAACAAAATCGGACTCACACGGTGTAGAATAAATGTGTGTAGATGGAATATTGAAACGACCCGACCGTTCATTTTGAGCTCTAGCGCGTCGTTCAGCGGTTTGAGGTCATGAGCAGCTCCATTTCCGGTATTATGACTTGTAGGTGTGGTCGGAATTAAATTTCGGGAAGTTTAGAGTTAAATTGGAAAGAAAATTCTCATTTCAGAAGCCTTAAGTTCCTACAGGTTCATATGATGATTTCGGACTTGGGCGTATGTCCGGATCAGGCTTTGGATACCCGGGAGCGTTTCAGCGTATATTGTGGAAGTCAACATTTTGAAGAAATTTCCTAAGTTTGGCTAGAAGCACAATTTAGTGTTATTGATGTTCGTTTGGGATTCTGAGCCTAGGAATAGCTCCGTATGGTGATTCTGGAGTTGGGAGCGCGATCGGAAATGAATTCGGATGTCTGTAGGTTATTTTGAAGTCATTTGGCTAAAGATAGAAATTTGAAGGTTTTTGAGAAATCCGACCGGAAGTAGAAATTTTGATACCGGGGTCGGAAGGCGATTTCGGATGTTGGAGCAGGTCCGTAATGCCGAATATGACTTGTGTGCAAAATTTGGGGTCAAGACGTGATTTGATAGGTTTCGGCATCAGAGGTGGAAGTTTGAAATTTCAAGTTCATAAAGTTTGAATTTTAGTGCGATCTGTGGTTTCGATGTTGTTTGATGTGATTTGAGGCCTCGAAAAAGTACTCACTATGTTTTGGAAGAGGTTGGGGTAATTGGACGGGGTCACGGGGGCCTCGGGTGGACTCCGGGTTGTTAACAGATAGAGTTTGGAGTTTGAAGAAGTGCTGAGATTGTTGTCATCTGGTGTCACCGCACCTACGAGACTCGAAGCACAGTTCACTCGCGTTGATCAATCGAGAGGGTTGTCGCCACTCCTTAATAAGGTTATCTGTTGTATCACTTCTTTCATTCTGTACCACGCTTCATACCTCCTCTAGTCCGCAGGTGCGGAGCCGCAAGTGCGACTTTGGCGCCACAGGTGCGAGATCTTTGTGCCTTTGCTGGGAGCACAGGTGCGATGTAATTTATACACCTGCGAAGGCGCAGATGCGGACAATGGGGCACATGTGTGAGTTTTGGATGGGGCTGAGGAGGCCGCAAGTGCGGGCATTTGGGCGCACCTGCGGAAGCACAGGTGCGATATCTGGATCACATGTGCAGATATCGGCCTGGGCAGTGTATGTTTTATAACCGAGCACTTGGATTATTTTCTCCTATTTTCACTTGGCATGGGCGATTGTGGGGATCTTCAAGGAGGGGTTTTCGTCAAGGATCACAAGGTAAGTTATTCCAACTCATCTCAATTCTCTCAGCAGAGTTGGGAAATTATATAATTTGAATTTTTGAAAATATTAGAGTATATTTTCATTGGTTTGTCGTTATTTGGATAGTTTTGGGGCGTTGTGCGTCCATTGGAGTCGTCGGAAGGGCTTGGAAGCCGGTTATGGAATTTCAGGCAACAGTATGATTAAGAGTTGAGCTTTTCCAGTATAACTTCTGAGAAAAAGGAAGATGGTTAGAGTGTTCTATGATATGTTTCAGCGTGCAGGATAGTAGTTGGAGAGTGAGAGAAATAAACTCTGGGGTGTAGGAAGATTATCATAGGGGTATGAAATAGTTTGTGGGACTGAGGCAGCATGGTCTCGTGAATCAAGGCCACTCGGGATGAGTGAGGATTGAGTTTGCTATGAGTTTATTGGGGTTACTATTATTTCTGAGGCAGTTAATGATGATAGAATTCTTGCCCATATGTTGGGCTGATGAATGGCTAGAAGGGAGGTCTTCTCAGGGCGTGATTTCGAGATTTCAGCATTTTTGTTCCAGCAGAGGAAAGGCATTTGGACTATAAATGGTCAGGTTTTTGATTGATAAAGCAGTAAGACTTGGTGTTTTCAAGTGAGGTGGGATATTCACCTGTGATGTGACATCGTTGTCATTGATCGAATGAAATGTCTTAAGTCTGTCGGTGCTATGGTTTCTTCGATTGCATTGGGTCAGAGGGTTGTGAAGTAGTATTGAACAAACGGTAGTTATAGATCGTGATGCGTGGTGGTTCAGGACTGAATATTTATTTCTAATGAAGGTTGCTCGAGAAAGATGATCCTCAGAGAGTTTGAAGTCGTAGTGATCTACTAGTGTAAGAGCTGCAGAGAATGATATTGAATTGAACAACATACGACGAAGGAAGACATGTGAGAAGTCTCAGGCGGCGGTTAAAATTCTAAAAGTCCAGGTGTAAGGAAACGGAAGTCAGGTAGTTGTTTAAAGTAATGAGTTTAACAAGGCGGAGAGTGGCAGCGTAGCACAGGAGTTCAGTGGTAAGATAATTGCCTACCTTGAGGGAAAATTTGAGAGTTTTTAGTGAATGGTGATTGAGTCCTCGAGCTTAAGTTGAAATGTGGGTTATTTCAGCGGAAGGTTGGATACAACAGGGAGGATTTGTTAGGAATGAAGAAGGACGCAATGTGGCACTGAATTTGAAGATGTGTAGCGCATTTAGTATATGTCCATGAGGAACGGACGAACTGGTAAAGTTGGTGAATGAGAACAGGCTTAGGATGGGATATTGATGCTGTAGAGGTTGTGCAGTACAACATCGTTGGAGGGTGTCAGTTGGTGATTTCCACAGGTGGGTTATCTCCTATGAGTAGGTTAGCGGTTGTGTGGTAGGCAAGCTTCTGTGAGGGATTCTGGTGGCTATTCGGTAGGAGGAAGAATGTGCGAATGGTGCTAGAGAATTTGAGTATTTAGGGAATACTAACAAGAGAATTTGGAAGAATTGGACGGGTTGGGTGAGCATGATCATGTTAACAAAGTGGAAAGGATCTCAGCAGGGTCTAGAGTGGTGCAAGGAGTAGCTTCGGGATAAGTGGGGGAGTCCCACCACCTGCAATTTGGTTGTAGGATTGTGTTTTCATGGGGTTGCGGATTGTCGGTGTATTTGCAAGTTATTTCAGCTAAGGGAAAGGAGTAGAATGGTAATTGTGCATGGAATTTTATAAATATGGGCATAAGTTGGTCCTATTGGACCGTGGTTAGGTTTTGGGAGATTCAGAATTTATGCTTAAGGCATGGGTGAGCTGTAGGGTAGTGACTCAGTCACGTGCTTCATTGAAAAGGGTGTTCATGTGCTAGAAGAGCCTTGGAGTTGATTGTATTCGGGGCCAGTTAGAGTGGGTGACACTCAATAGCGGTCCTAGTGAATTCAAAAGTTAAGAATGCGGAGTTTAAGGGTTTCAGGCAACAGTATGATTAAGAGTTGAGCTTTTGCAGTATAATTTCTAAGAAAAAGGAAGATGGTTAGGGTGTTCTATGATATGTTTCAGCGTGCAGGATAGTAGTTGGAGAGTGAGAGAAATAAACTCTGGGGTGTAGGAAGATTATCATAGGGGTATGAAATAGTTTGTGGGACTGAGGCAGCATGGTCTCATGAATCAAGGCCACTCAGGATGAGTGAGGATTGAGTTTGCTATGAGTTGAATGGGGTTACTATTATTTCTGAGGCAGTTAAGGATGGTTGAAATGGAACATTTACGACAGTGATCAGTTTCATTAGTGTAATCAAATTATGCATGTGGTTTGGCCGGGTATGTGCGAGGCTTGTCGGCGATCGTACTAGATTTCATATGGGAGCATTCGAGTGCTACGGCCTGTCAGGTGTAGGCGGATCTCGGAAGGTTTATGGTGGTTAAGACCACTACTTAAGGATTTTAATGTTGGGTGATTGTGAGAATTCACTTGAGTGTTGTTATTATTCTCTTGAATTGAGGTAAGTAAGAGGTTTCTATACGATGAGGTGTTTCCCCTATTAGTGGTTCAGGAGTTATTATATAATTATTGCACTATTTCATATTGGCATGTTAGGTGTAGTAAACAGTATGTAACTGGGAGTAAGAATCGAGATTGCGGTTCGATTTTAACAAGGATGTCATGAGCTCGGATGAGCAAGAAAAAGTGATTTGAAAGTTCAGAGTAAGAAGGTGTTATCTTCAGTGTCCCCTGAGATCGATATTCGGTGGAAGAGGCTTTGCATCCTAGTTATGGGTTCTTGATTCGTTTTACAGCATTAGTGTGGCCAATGGTGGATGTGCAGACTTGCTACCTTGTGTGGAAGGTCGTGGGAGCGTGACCACGGGATGATCGTATAAGTGTGACATGTAGTCACTTAATGGATTGAAGATTTGGACTGAGTATAAGGAAGTGCAACATTGCTTGTTTGGAAATTTATTCCAAGAAGGCATTTGGTCCAACTGGTTGTGGATTGTGGGGTTTTTCCCCGGCTATGATGGTTGTTCTTGCGTGTTATGAGAAGAAGTACGATGTTTTGGACCCAGGTAAGGCTATCAGCCTAGTTCACTGCGAGCAGAGTCGGCTTGAAGTGTATGAATGGATTTAAACAAGATTATGGGCTTCATGCGAGTCAGATGTGTTCATTTCAGTATAGCGCTCCTCAAGGAGGGGTTTTGGAATATCAGGTGTTGTTCCGTCTTCGTCAAATTCATGTGATATTATGATTGTGCCGTGTGAGTTATGAAACGGCTTGATAATATTTTATGTGTTGAGGTCCAGCATAGTGATGATGTTATGTGAGCAGGATAGATCTTGAGATCCAGAGTATATATATATATATATATATATATATATATATATATATATATATATATATATATATAACCTCGGTTGTGCTTGAGTTTTGTAGCATATGGCTTTATTAGTCTCCACATGATGGTATTATGCACTTAGCGTGCTTGTGACCGGTATTCAGTATTTTTGTGATAATGAGAAACATAGCTCGGTGTGTATATCCTCATGTAAATTTCATGTGTGGATCGGGTGGCACGCCTCCACGGGTATGTTATTTGGATCGGGTTTCATGCCGCAACAGTGTGATGATGAGTAAGGTTCCTATATTTATTTTTCTTGTGTTTTACTTCCTATTTTCTGAGGAAAGTTCATATTAGTTGCGTGAGTTGAGTAGTCCCTTCCTGAGTGATTTCTTATGTATCATGTTCGAGTTGTGGCCTATTGGCGCGATGTGGTATCATGTGAGACTGTCGACCATGTTTTGGGTGACTTGTTGTCTGAGCAGTTCATACTGGGTGAGACGAGATTATTGGGGGATTCAGTGCGATAAAATTTTGTGAAGTATATTAAAGGACAAATACAATTATTCGGTTCATAATGAGATGGTGGTCTTAGTCAAGATGAAGGATTAAATGTTTGTTTAACTATGTAATTGGTTAGAAATTTCTGCAAATCTCTTCAGTCGTGGTGGTATCGCCAACATTATAGCAGGATGTATATATATATATATATATATATATATATATA
>ML353877.1:7232-100136 GCA_005239505.1 Nicotiana paniculata | reverse complement strand
AAATATAGCAGGCGTGTGAGAGTGAGGTTCCGCCTATAAAAGGAGAGCTTCTGCTCTCATTTCTACACACCAACAAAAAGAGAGAAACAAAGAGTTCGGTTTCACAGATAGAGTATAAGAAAATAGTCTGTGAGGAAAATAGAGAGTGAGCGATATTGTATTGAGATGAGAATATCAAAAGAGGGTTATTTCTTTTGAGTGTTGTAGTGTTCTTTGGAGTATTTGTACTCGTTACTACACGGTGTAAATTCCTTACTATAGTGATATCAAATGCTCCTCTCGGAGTCGTGGTTTTTTTCCCCCTTATTCAGAAGGGTTTTCCACTTAAAAATCTTGGTGTCATTTTTGCTGCATTTTTCTTGTTGATTTAACCATAACTTAGTGGTCCACGTTTATCACTAATACAGTGAATATTATTTTTACTAGGTCTATTCCCAACAAGTGGTATCAGAGCCAAGGTTCTGTCTGGTATGCTCTGTGGTTGCAGTACAGTCTGACTTCCACATCAGAAAAGAATTACTTTGGTCTCCTAATAAATAGTATTTGTATTTGTGATAAACGATGGAAGCCAACACTAGTAGAATAGTTACTTTGAATGGCACAAGTATGCCATTTGGAAGGGCAAAATGGAAGATTTGCTCTATGTCAAGAATTTTTATCAACCTGTCTTCGCCACTATAAAGCCTGATAATAAATAGGATGAAGAGTGGAATTTGTTACACAGGCAGGTTTGCGGTTTTATTAGACAGTGGGTTGACGATAATTTTTTGAACTATATTTCTGGGGAAACACATCCTCGGACCTTATGGGAGCACCTTGAAAGTTTGTATGCTCGGAAAACTGGAAACAACAAGATGTTTCTGATAAAGCAGATGTTGGGTCTAAAATACCATGATGGTTCTACGATGACAGATCATCTGAATAATTTTCAGGGGATCATGAACCGGTTATCTGCTTTGGACATTAAATTTGATGAAGAAATTCAAGGCCTGTTTCTACTTGGTTCCCTACCAGGTTCTTGGGAAATTCTTAGAACTTCATTATCAAATTCTGCTCCGGATGGTATGATCTCTATGGATCTTGCCAAGAGTAGCCTTTTAAATGAAGAGATGGGAAGAAAATCTCAAGGTTCCTCTTCATCAGATGTCTTGGTGACTGACTCTAGGGGGAGAAGCAAGAATCGGAGTTCTCAAAATAGAGAACATAATAGAAGCAAATACAGAAGCAGACTTAAAGATCTTGAGTGCTATCATTGCGGGAAGAAAGGGCACACAAAGAAGTTCTGCCGGATTTGAAAAAGGAGAATAGAGACAAGGAAGAACAGAAAGAAGATGGCAATCGTGTGGCCACTATCACTACAGAAGATCTTGTTACCATCCTTGATGGGGATCTGATAAACATTGATTGTGATGAGTCTATCTGGGTTGTGGACAGTGGTTCCGCATCTCATGTGACATCAAGGAAGGAATTTTTCTCATCCAATACTCAGGGTGACTTTAGAACTTTGAGTATGGGTAACGAGACTGTATCTAGGGTGGCTGGTGTTGGAACAATTTGTTTGGAAACTAGTATTGGAACGAAACTAGTTTTAAACAATGTAAAACATGCACCTGATGTTCGTTTACACTTGATCTCTGTTGGTGTTTTGGACGATGAGGGATATGGCAGTACCAATGGTCCTGGAAAGTGGAAGCTCACTAAGGGTTCCATGATTGTGGCTCGTGGGGAAAAACGTCGTGGTCTATACTGGACTACGACTTCTACCTATGTTGATATAGTGAATGTCGTTGAGAGCAATAACTATTCAACTTTATGGCATAAGAGGTTTAGCCACATTAGCGAGAAAAGACTAAATGTTCTGGCCAAGAAGGAATTGCTGTCAAATTTTGAAAGTGCAAAATTAGAAAAATGTGAGCGCTGCTTGGCTGGAAAACAAAAAAGAGTTTCCTTTGAGTCTCATCCTCCTTCAAGAAAGACAGAGTTGCTTGAGTTGGTGCATTCAGATTTATGTGGTCCAATAAAGACAAGGACTTTGGGTGGTGCACTTTATTTTGCTACCTTTATTGATGATTTCTCAAGGAAACTTTGGGTCTACACATTGAAGACTAAGGACCAAGTGTTGGGCGTCTTTAAGCAGTTTCAGGCTTCAGTTGAAAGAGAAACTGGCAAGAAGCTGAAATATATTCATACGGCTAACGGTGGTGAATATTGTGGACCGTTTGACGAATACTGCAAGCAACAGGGTATCAGACACCAGAAGACTCCTCCTAAGACTCCTCAGCTTAATGGTCTAGCAGAAAGGATGAACATGACCTTGATGGAAAGAGTCGGATGCTTGCTTTCTGAAGCAAAGTTGCCGAACTCCTTTTGGGGTGAGGCTTTGTTGACAGCTGCATATGTTATTAATCTATCCCTTGCGGTTGCTTTGCAAAGTGATGTTCCAAACAGAGTTTGGTATGGCAAGGATGTTTCCTATGACCACTTGAAAGTGTTTGGTTGCAAAGCTTTTGTACATGTGCCCAAAGATGAGAGGTCAAAATTAAATGCTATGACAAGGCAGTGCATCTTCATTGGTTATGGCCTTGATGAGTTTGGTTACAGGCTATATGATCCAATTGAGAAGAAGGTCGTGAGAAGCCGTGATGTTATCTTCGTGGAGGATCAAACCATTGAAGATATTAACAAAGCGGAGAAGCTAAAAACTCAAATTTCTGAAGGTTTAGTTAATCTTGATCAAATTCCTCATACAAATGCGGATGACGTTGGTGGGCTCAATGATGATGGTGATGCCTAGAACCATATTCCATATCAGCATATTGATGGTAATGGTCATAACAATGCTAATGATGATGAGGTAAATGCTCCTACTCACGAAGCTGTGGACGAGTAAGATATTCCACTCAGAAGGTCTTCTAGACCTCGTACTCCTTCCTCCCGCTATTCACCAAATGAGTATGTATTACTCACAGATGGGGGAGAACCTGAATGTTATGCGGAGCCCATAGAAGATGAGCACAAGGATCAATGGATTGAATCCATGCAAGATGAGATGAAATCTCTGCATGAGAACCATACTTATGAGTTGGCGAAATTGCCTAAGGGCATGGGAGCTTTGAAGAACAAGTGGGTGTTCAAAGTTAAAGCTGAAGAACATAGTTTGAAGCCCAGATACAAAGCTAGATTGGTTGTCAAGGGATTTGGTCAAAGGAAAGGTATTGACTTTGACGAAATATTTTCTCCTGTCGTGAAAATGTCCTCCATTCGGACAGTTCTTAGTTTGACTGCCAGTCTTGATTTGGAGATTGAGCAGATGGATGTGAGGACTGCTTTTCTTCACGGTGACTTAGAAGAGGATATCTATATGGAACAACCTGAGGGCTTCAAGGTAAAAGGTAAAGAAAATCTTGTATCAAACTTAAGAAGAGTCTATACGGATTGAAGCAAGCTCCCAGACAGTGGTATACGAAGTTTGAGTCTGTTATGGGGGAGCAAGGCTACAAGAAGACTTCTTCAGATCACTGTGTGTTTGTACAAAGATTTTCTGATGATGAATTTATCATACTCTTGCTATATGTGGATGATATGTTGATTGTGGGCAAGAATGCTTCCAAGATTGACGAGTTGAAGGAACCGTTAAATAAGAGTTTTGCAATGAAAGACTTGGGTCATGCTAAACAGATTTTTTGGGCATGAGAATTACTCGTTCGAGAAACGAAAGGAAGCTTTACTTGTCACAGGAGAAATACATAGAACGTGTATTGGAGCGGTTCAATATGAAAAGTGCTAAGGTGGTTCACACACCCCTTCCTGGTCATCTGAAGTTGAGCAAGAAGATGTGTCCTACAACAACGGAGGAAAAAGAGAGAATGGCCAAGGTTCCTTATTCCTCTGGCGTCGGAAGCTTGATGTATGCAATGGTATGCACCAGACCAGATATTGCTCATGCAGTTGGTGTTGTTAGCAGGTTCCTTGAAAATCCTGGAAAAGAACATTGGGAAGCAGTCAAGTGGATACTAAGGTACCTAAGAGGTACTGTAGAAGATTGCTTGTGTTTTGGAAGATCTGATCCAATCTTGAAGGGATACACGTATGCTAATATGGCAGGTGATCTTGATAATCGTAAATATACTACAGTATACTGTTCACATTTTCAGGGGGAGCTATATCGTGGCAGTCGAGGTTGCAGAAGTGTGTCACACTCTCTACAACTGAAGCGGAGTATATTGCCGTTACTGAAGCTGGAAAGGAGATAATATGGTTGAAACGGTTCCTACAAGAGCTTGGATTGCATCAAAAGGTGTATGTCATCTATTGTGATAGCCAAAGTGCAATAGACTTGAGCAAAAATACCATGTATCATGCAAGGACGAAGCATATCGATGTGAGATATCACTGGATTCGAGAAAGGATAGAGGATGGATCTATGCAGATCAAGAAGATCCGTACAAGTGAGAATCCTTCGGATATGCTGACTAAGGTGGTACCAAGAGACAAGTTCAATCTATGCAAAGAACTTGTCGGCATACACTCATACTAGAAACTCTGGTGTTACCTCTTTCAGGTGAATGGGATTGGAGGGGGAGATTGTGGGGTCCATTCCATGATTTAAGGAAAGACATTGGTAGCCACCACAATTCTTGAATTGTCAACATAAATGAAAGGGAAAAATGTCAAGATTGGTAGGCATAGTAAATCTGCAGAAGAGAAAAATGTCAAATATAACAGGCGTGTGAGAGTGAGGTTCCGCCTATAAAAGGAGAGCTTCTGCTCTCATTTCTACACACCAACAAAAAGAGAGAAACAAAGAGTGAGGTTCCACAGACAGAGTATAAGAAAATAATATGTGAGGAAAATAGAGAGTGAACGATATTGTAGTGAGGTGAAAATATCAAAAGAGGGTTATTTCTTTTGAGTGTTAGAGTGTTCTTTGGAGTATTTGTACTCGTTACTACACCACGTAAATTCCTTAATATCGTGATATCAGTTGCTCCTCTCGGAGTCGTGGTTTTTTTCCCCTTATTCAGAAGGGTTTTCCACGTAAAAATCTTTGTGTCATTTTTGCTGCATTTTTCTTGCTGATTTAACCATAACTTAGTGGTCCACGTTTATCACTAATACAGTGAATATTATTTTTACTGGGTCTATTCCCAACAATATATATATATATAGAGGTATATTCTACTATTCTATAAGTGAAAGTTGGGGCTTTTGCATCCGTACCCATTTTTTGTGCCACGTTTTAACTTATACCCGCTTTATAAAAAAAATTGCATCCGTACCCGCTTTTGCGCATAACTTCAGCATGCGGAGCTGAAGTAGCAGGCAATCACGCAAAACTTCAGCATTCTAGTAGACGAGCCTGAAGTAGCTTGCGAACTTCAGCTCTAAAGCTGAAGTTTTTGTCTTTGTAAATGGGGAACTTCAGCATACGGAGCTGAAGTTCCCCCAGTTACATTGGGGAACTTCAATCTAGAGCTGAAGTTTTGTGTTTGTAAAGTGAGGAACTTCAGCATATGGGGCTTCCTCAGTTATAAAGACAAAAACTTCAGCATACGGGCTAAAGTTCCCCAGTGTAATTGGGGGAACTTCAGCTTTTTTTAAATGGGGAACTTCAGTATACGGGGCTGAAGTTCCCAAGTTATAATGACAACAACTTCAGCATACGGAGCTGAAGTTCCACAGTTCACAAAGACAAAACTTCAGCTCTAGAGCTGAAGTTCTCTAGAGCTGAAGTTTTGTCTTTGTAGCTGGGAACTTCAGCCCCGTATGCTGAAGTTGTTGTCTTTATAACTTGGAACTTCAGCTCGTTTGTAACTGGGAAACTTCAGCTCTAGAGCTGAAGTTTTGTCTTTGTAATTGGGGAACTTCAGCCCCGTATGCTGAACTTTTGTCTTTATAACTTGCGAACTTCAGCTTAACTGGTGAACTTCAACTCTCCGAGGGAAAGGGGAGCTGAAGTTATTTAAAAAATGGATACAGGTTAAAAAATTTTAAAAAAGCGTGTATAGGTTAAATGGGGGCGACCAAATAGGGTGCCCTGCGCAATTTTTACGTGGAAGTTAGCAAGCACCTTCCCGTCAACATGCTTGCTTACATAGGGGCATTTATGGTATTTCACATTGTATCTATTTTAGAGGTATTGTACATGTAAGCATCTTCGCTTGTACACACTAGATAAGTTGGCTGAAACTGTAGGGTCCATCTCAATTTTTCATTCCATGCGTTCACACCTAGCGCTTAGTTATACCCCTGAGTTATAACATTATTACTTTAGTTAGATGACCTATTTGCTTCTGTAAATTTTCTAAACCTCGCGGGATTTTTAAATGTCTGATTCATGGTCTCCACGCACCTCTCTGGCCTATCCTTGTATTCTTTAGCAATACAGCAAATCGTAAGATAACTACAATAGTAAAACAACATACAAAATTAATACAGTGGAAGTAATACAAGATATTTATTGGAGTAAAGAAAATTATTTTCCTTAATAAATGTCAAATGAGTTCGGCACACAATAGTAAAAAAAATCTAAAATGATCAATGATAAACATGCAAAGTTCAATAGTTTAAATACAAGTATTATCAAGTTATATGATTCTACTTGGTGCAAAATTTGTGTAATATTATTGGTGATGGTATTAGCTTTTTTACAATGATATATATTAAAAACAAATTCTCCACTAAGACAAAAAAGAATGTTTAAGTTATGCTAATAAATTTATAAAAATGGAGCAAAAACTCAAAGGAATTTTTACAGAAAAATTAAGAGGAAAAGAAGGATTTGGTTGGTATCTAGACTTACATGGAAACCTAATCGAGTATGTCAACATTAAAAAGGGGAAGACCCATCCGTTAGATTCAAAACACAAGTGAATAAGAAAAGATTATACCGCCACACGTGTTGAGAGGGAACTGATAAAAAAATAAGTAGTGAAAATATTAACTTAGCTAGAGGAAGAAGATGACTTCACTTTAAAAACTAACACCTCAAACAAATATTGGGAGCAACATTAAGAAGATAAGGTGACAAAAAAAATACTTAGGTAAGCATTTGATATTAAAGGTTTAGAAATGAATTATTATATTAATGAAAAGGAATTATTTCATACTAAAAATATAAAACAAAAATAGTTAATTTGTCCCCTATATCGTGTCATTCTCGTTCTTCTAAAGACAGAGAGAATAATACCACTCTAGGCTATGTATAATATTTGCTAGGGTTAAAATTTAAAAATTAGTAAGAGTTAAAAAAATATTTGAGTGAGGGTAGAGAAAATAATATTTAAAACTGAAATGTAAAAGTTTATGATTGGAAAATCGCATTTATTTCATGTGAAATACTCCAACAATTTTCTCAGTATTTGATTAGTGCTTTAAATATTGAATTTAGGGAACAAATTGAGATTAAATTTATTTATCATACTCAAATATGTAGAGTATAAAGTTAAATTAATTAATTTGAATTATGTTAATTTATCTATTAGAGCTTGGCCCCGTGCACAACACCGGCTATCACTTATTATATATATATATATATAACAGAACCTAATTTTACTTTGATTATGATATAAGGCGTGCAAGCTTATTCTTGTCGACATGTTATATTTTTTTTATTAAGAGATTTGGAGTGTTTAACATGTCTCATCAAATATGTATTACTGTCTTATCACCCATGTCTGTTATTTCAATTATGTAGATTGAGTTTTTAAAAAAGTATTTAAGAGATTTAACGTTACCATTTCACATACTTTATAATAGTTAATACACTTTTTCGTAATTCAAACATAACTATTCAATTATATTAGATCCATATTGTCTTTATGACTCAACTGAATAAACGTCAACCAAACCAAAGAAAAAACTAAATCGAAAAGAGAAAAACTCAACCAAACTATATTATTTTTGGTTCGAAATGGATAATATTTTTCAAAAATCGAAAGATGTAAAACCATACCGAAAATTTGAAATTCTTGCTACAACCCCAAGAAGAAGAGTTTCATTCCTTTTTGTTCTTTCGAATTCTAGTTATCTAGATGAAAAATAACAATAAGTCGATTGTAAAACTAATATCGGATAAAATATAGTTCCAATAAAACCAATTCCGACTAGCAAAATCTTGGATCCAAATAGGATAATTTCATCATTGTAGGTGTAGGTATTTGGATTTTGGTCCTTTTTAAGTTTTTTTCCTGTCATTTATTAGGAAATACAGTTAATAACTAGTAAAAAGTTTAGGCGTATATAATCTATCAACTCTATCCAAAGAAAAGTATATAAAATAGCGCCTGGTTAATATTTCTTTAAAATATGTACCTCAAAACCAATTTTTTTTAGGGCGTGTTTGGCTTGAGCGAAAATATTTTCTTTTGAAAAATAAGTGATTTTCTTACTTATATTTCGATTTTTGATTAGATAGTAGAAAATAAAGGACAATCTGGTGCACTAAGCTCCTACTATGCACGGGATCCAAAAAAGGACCGGATGTAATAACTCGACATTTTTGGATTACATTCTTTAAGAGCTGTCACGACCCCAATTTTCGTCCGTAAGATGTCGTGATGGCACCTAGTCTCCACGACTAGGTAATCCTAACATGTATAGAGAAATAGCGGAAATACTACTAAAACATCAAGTAAAACCTTCACACTATAATAATAAACTCAACAGTACAATAGCCAACACTCTCCCCAAAACCTGGTGGAACGGAGTCATAAGCTCTACAAGAAAGTACAAATAATCTCGATATACAATACTGTTGAAACAAGAAGTAAACAGAAGAATGTCTAAAATAGAAGGGGACTCCGAGGCATTCAGACGTCGAGCAGTTATATATTGAAGTCTCCAAAGACAACTACTCAATCAACCGCTAGCGTCCACCAATGGCATACGTATTCGGATCTGCACAAAATATGTGCAGAAGCGTAGTATGAGTACACCATAATGACACTCAGCAAGTATCAAGCCTAACATAGGTAGAGTAGTGACGAGGCCAGATCAAGACACTTACTAGAACATAATAAACAGTATGAAAAATATAATAACGATAAATAATGGAGGGTGGAAAAATAACTGATACTGAACGAGTTAATAACATAAACTAATACCGAAATTTGTAGGCATAGAGAAACATAATGGAAGTAATTAAAGGGAACAACCAAAGGCGAATACAAATCCAAACTGATAAGACAAGTAAGAATAAAAGCAACAAGGAGTATTCCGCCAACAACTCTTTACAACATGAGATAAACAACAAGAAATAAGGACCAGGTACCGCCTCGTACACAACAATAATCACAACTGAGGTATCGCCTCGTATACAATAAGAATCACAACCGAGGTACTGCCTCGTATTCACATTTCTCAAATTCAATCACAATCTTTCTGTATACCGCCACGTGAGCCTTACATATAGATAGTTTTGAAAATATTTTCCCGAAATAGCTACACGCACTTTATCCCATCTTATGATGCCGCGTAGCTTCAAGTAATTCCCTTAGAAGCAACACGTACATAAGTCCCACCTTATGCCGCAACATGCACATTAACCCCTATCCTTGTACCACTGCATGCACATCACAGTAACAACTCGCACCACAAGTGCCCATATGTCACAACTTGCCAATTATCAACAATATCAATGTTTCTACAATAATAGCCCATGGGTCAACCACAATGTGTACAAGAATATCAACAATAACAATGAATGTAAATTTCTCAACAAGAAAGATATCTCAACAATTAACACTTCGCCTCAATATGATAACGACTTTCACAACTTCAACACCAATAACTCAACAATGAGAAAGATAATTTGTAACCATGATACAAAATAAGAATAACTCACAATGGAATATATAACATATACAAATGACCTCAATTAAGGATAATCAAAAATGAAAGAGACAACATATAACAATGACTTCAACTAATGATAAATCAACAATGGAAGAGACAACATGTAACAATAACTTCAAATAATGGTAATCGACAATGGAAGAGATAACATGTAACAATGAAAGAGGTAACAAGTTCAACTAAAGTATAAGAGCAAAATATCAAGTAAGATGTGAAACAAGTGTTAACAAAGTCATTTAATGCATGTAAGGATATACCAACACAAGTAAGAGTAGATTCACCATAAAAATTTAGAACATGATGTGACAATTCAATTAGAGCATGGAAAGAGTCTAATAGCCTAAATCGATCAAATACCACATATAACCCATGTACCCACTCTTCACCTAGCGTACACAACTTTCACATAGCACAAACGACACAATCAATCTCAATCCTAAGGGGTAGTTTCCCCACACAAAGTTAGGCAAGATACTCACATCAGCTAGGCCAACTCAACCCTCGAAAATAGATTTTCCCCTAAAATTCGTCTCCACACGGCTCAAATCTAACCAAAATTGACTTAATATCATCAAACAATACAAGGAAAAATAATTACAATATATAAAGGAATGATCTTTACACTTTTCTCAAAAAGTCAAAAAAGTCAACTCAGGGCCCACCCGGTCAAAATTCGGGTCCACGGATAGATTCCGACTACTCATAACTCCACGAGTTCATATATGTGATTAGTTTCAAAATCAGAGTCCAAATCGCTCTCAAAACTCAAATTCTTATTTTTCAAAAACTTGACAAAGTTTCACAAATTTTTGCTTTGATTCACATGATTTTGATGTTAAAATCTGAGATATGTTGATGGAATATAGCTGAAAAATAGATTAGAATCACATATCCAAAGTTTATAGATGAAAACCCCCTCTCCAAATTGCCTCATACCGAGTCTAGGGTTCTAAAATGTGAGAAATGAGGTGAAATCCCGACTTTTCCAACTTTATTTTCAGTTGCAGATGTCGCAATTGTGACACAAGTTTGTAATTGCAAAGAAAGGCTCGCAATTTCATCACTGACAGGCTTGGGGAATTTCTCGCAAATGCGAATATGGATTCGCATTTGCGAACCCTGCTCCCATCGCAAAAGTGACAAAGTTGTCGCAAATGCAAACCTAGCCCCGCCCAAGTCACCTTCGCAATTGTGACCCAGGAATCATAATTGCGACACCTGTGATCCCCTGCTAAGGTTGCAATTGCGACCCTGGTGTTCGCAAATGCGACACTAGGGGCTGATGCACACCAGATTTCTGGTTTTCAGTCCAAAACAGTCTGATCCATGTCCGAAACTCACTCGAGCCCTCGGAGCACCAAACAGAACATCCACACAAGTCTAAAAATATCATAGGAAATCGCTCGCATGATGAGAACACAAAAATAACATCTAAAACTATGAATCGAACACTAAAACACATGAATTTCAAAGTAAACTTCAAGAACTTCTAGAATTGCAACTAAACATCTGAATCTCATCTATTCAATTCCAAATGCTATAAAATTTTGCAGAAAAGTTCTAAATAAAATAACAGACCTATTCCAAGTCCCAAAATCATATTCTGGGCTGGATAGATAAAAGTCAACCTACGGTAAAACTTTTCAACTTCACATTGCCAAATTTCAGCAAAACAACACAAATCAATCTACGGCTTCCGAGTTCAATTTCGGGCATACACCTAAGTCTAATATCACGATAAAAAACTATCAGATCTATCAAAACACCGTTACAGGGTTGTTTTCACAAAAGTTAAAGTTTGTTCAACATTTCTAATTTAAGCTTTTAAGTCAATACTCAAAAGGTCCGAATCAACCCGAAATCTACCCAGAAAAAAACTAATCAACCCCGTAATTCATAAAATCATAAACACACATGTGTGAAGCATAAAAAGAGGAAACAAGACGCAATTACATAAATTGATCAGTCCGGTCGTCGCATTCTCCCCTTTTTAAAACAAACATTCGTTATTGAACGTGCATAAGGACATACCTGAAGTGGTGAAAAGGTGAGGATAACGACTTCGCATGTCATGCTCGGTCTCCCAGGTCGCCTCCTCGATCAGATGACCCCTCCATTAAACCTTTACTGAAGTAATATTCTTTGATCTCAACTTTCGGACCTGTCTGTCCAAGATAGCCAATGGCTCCTCAATATAGGTCAAATCCTTGTCCAATTAGACTGTAGTGAAGTCTAAAACATAAAACGGATCACCATGATACTTCCGGAGACTAGAAACATGGAACATCGGATGAACTGCAGATAAGCATAACTCTTTTGTCTAGACTGGGTTGTACGAAGTAGATCCTGAATCAACTTGACTTTCTCCAAGGAATCCCGAACCAAATCCGTGCCTAATAACTTAGTCTCTCCCGGCTCAAACCCCTCAAGGATCTCAAAAGGTCCAATATACCTAGGGCTCAACTTGCTCTTCTTTCCAAACCTCATCACACCCTTCATGGGTGAAACCCGGAGTAGAACCCTCTCTCCAACCATAAATGATATATCACGAACCTTCCGATCAGCATAAATCTTCTATATATCTAGACTAGGTTGTACGAAGCCGATCCTGAATCAACTTGACCTTTTTCAAGGCATCCCGAACCAAATCCGTGCCCAATAACTCAGCCTCTCCCGGATCAAACCTACCAACTCCAGAACGACACCGTCTCCCATATAGAGCCTCATAAGGAGCCATCTGAATACTCGATTGGTAGATGTTGTAGGAAAACCCCGCAAGCAGAAAGAACTGATCACAAGAACCCCCGAAATCCATAATATCCTCCAATATCTGAATGGTGCGCTCGGACTGTCCATCCATCTGGGGGTGAAATGATTTACTCAACTTAACCTGTGGGCCTAACTCACGCTGCACAACCCTCCAGAAACACTACGTAAATTGTGTGCCCCAGTCAGAGATGATGGATACTAGCACGCCATAAAGTCGGACAATCACGTGGATATAGATTTGAGCCAGCTGCTCTAAAGAATAGGTACTCACTACCGGAATAAAAAGAGCCCACTTGGTCAACCTGTCCACAATCACCCATACAACATCAAATTTCTTCTGAGTCCGTGGGAGCCCAACAGTGAAGTCCATGGTAAAACGCTCTGATTTCCCACTCAGGAATCTCAAGTCGTTGAAGCAAACTACCGAGCCTCTGATGGTCATACTTCACCTGCTGTCAATTTAGGCACTGAGCTTCATACTACACTACGTCTTTCTTCATTATCCTCCACCAATAGTGCTGCCTAAAATCTTGATACATCTTAGCGGCACCCGGATGAATGGTACCGCGAACCCATGCACATTGAGCACACATTGTTACATCTCGTGTTTTCGTACGTTAAATTTCATCTTCAGTTAATCGACATAAGTTCGAGAATGAGGTTATTTTGGGACTATAAGTATTTTGCTATTTTAAATACGTGATGAGTAAATTCGTAAAGGAGAGAGGGTAAGCAAATAGAAGAAAATGAGTTTCGTCGAAGTTTGGCAATTTGGGATAAAATATGGTTCAAGATATAATACGCCGTATTTATGGACTAATGCCACACAAGGTACTATATGACCATGATAATAAGATGTATAAGGTATGTTAAAATCGAGTAGTATTTTAAGTAAGTTAAGGTAATTCTTAATTATGTGGGTATGATTAATTATTGGGTAATGAGAGATTACATAACTAATTAAGAAATTATTGGGTAATTAATTAAAGAATTGGGTAAGATAAGACCCTCCCCCACATGGCAACAAGCCAACCCAAGGAATTGTGACTCTTAAGTTATTATGTTATGTGGCAAGATTAGAGAGGTGATATTTGGCAAGTCTTAAGCACATGAGGCATATATCCATCTAATTAAAGAGAGCCATTTTAAGTCTTAAGAATGTGAGTTTCTTCAAAAGAATTCACGTGTACATTAAAAATCAAATGAAATCTCTTATAGAGAGTGGCTGGTCGTGAGTTCTTCAAAGAGCAAAACAATTCCATACCAAAATTAGATTACGTTGGTCGTGATTCTATAAAGCGTGAATTGAAAATTCTAAGAGAATCGGTTTAGGTATGTTAAGGCTATCCCTTATTTCTTTTTGGCATGATCCATACGACACAAACGAAACGAGCAAATGCATAACTTCCATAAATAAATCTATTTGTAGAAGTATTAGTTCCCATATGTCTTATTATTCTATTGTCCGTCCATGGGTCTAAAAAAATATGTAAGTTGATAAAGTTTGTTTCATGATATTAATCAGAGATATAATGGTCTTATGATATTCCTAGAGATTCTATTGACGTATTCTCATGCATTGCATTCATTTACATGACCCATGACCAGACGGTGTTATATACATGTATGTATGTATATTATATGTATATGGGATTTGGGAAAAAGTAACGACGTTATATACGTACCACCACCTGATCAACTTGTATATGTTGATGATTTTGCCCACAGTGGCCGCAATGATATGATGGAATACCCTCAGAGGCCTGATGAAGTTATGAACACCTATACCTATGCATGACACGAAATTTATACACACGTGCATGACATTATAGATGTTTCAAGATTTACAAAGTTATTTGGACTTACATGCGGAATTCTTTATTCCATGTTTCATATATGTCTTTTATTTACTGATTTTCATGCCTTACATACTTAGTACATTATTCGTACTGACGCCCTATTTACTGAGGCTTGACTTTCATGCCTGCAGGTGTAGGTAGACGCGCTGACGGTCCCCCTCCTTAGGATCCTTGATCAGCGAGAGTTGGTGTGCTCCATTTGATCTGGAGCTACTTTTGACCTTGGTACGATATGTTTGTATGCATATATGGGTATGACGGGGCCCATTCCCATCCTTGTATAGTTGTATATTCTAATAGAGGTCTGTAGACAGTTATGTATAGTTGGATAGTATGTGGCCTTGTCGGCTTCCAGTTTTGGGTATAATGTTGTCTATAGCAGCTTTGCCGGCTCACCTCACTGTATTTCGCAATATATGTACATATGTCTTTTGGACATGTTTCCTTCACATATGTTATTCATGTTTATATCTTAGACGCATGCTTAAGGATGTTCGACATGTAGGACTCGGGCACCCATCGCGGGCCATCGGTTTGGGTTGTGACAAAAGTGGTATCAGGGCAGTTCTGTCCTAGGGTTGTCTATAGACCGTGTCTAGTAGAGTCTTGTTTATGGGTGTGTTGTGCACCACACTTATAAACAGGAGGATACAGGACATATTGGATGTTATCCACTCTTCTTATCTTAGATCATGCGATATAAAAATTCATGTTCCTAACGATATGTTATATTTTCAGCAATGCCTCCAAAGACTACAGTCGCTCAAAAGGGCAAGTCCGTGGCTAGTGTGACTACTAGTCGAGCGCCACGAGTTACTAGGGATCGAGGAGAGTCTCATAGTGAGAATCTATCTCAGACTTCACATACCTGCCCTTTCTAGAAGAGCTTCGAGGGGCACCAGCTCCAGTGCCCGCCCCTGTACGTCCAACTCCTCAACCAGATGCACCGGGTCAGGAGATGAGAGATGATATTAAGCTATTAACTGGATTAGTAGCCATGCATGATCGACATCACGAAGTAGGTACTGGTTATGCAGATAGGTCCGTCAGTGCGGGGATTCATGATTTCATTAATTTAGACTCTCCGATACTCACTGGGGTATATCCAAATGAGGACCCTCAAGTATTTATTGATAGAATGAAGAGGAATTTGAGGGTAATGAAGGACACTACAACTGAGTCAGTTTAGCTAGCTTCCTATAGACTCCAAGACGTTGCAATTAATTAGTACGAGTCTTTGGAATTGTCTAGAGGTGAGGATGGCCCTCCAGCACTATGGTTGGAGTTTACCGAAGCTTTTCTTCGTCATTATCTACCACCAGAGCTTAGACGGGCTAGAGTTGATAGGTTCTTGACCCTTTGGAAAGGTAACATGAGTGTTCGGGAGTACAGTCTTCAGTTTGATTTGTTGGTTAGGTATGCTCCCACTATTGTATCTAAGATGGAGGATCGAGTTCACCGATTTGTGATGGGGTTAGAGCCGCACTTGCTTAATGATTGTATGTCGGTCTCACTTCAGGAAGACATGGATATTTCTTGTATTCAGGCATACGCCCAAGGTGTAGAGGAGCGTAAGCATAAGCAGAGCACCGATTGTGAGCATGATAGTGCCTAGAATAAGAGAGTGAGGTCTTTGGGTCCTTCTGGTGAGTTTCGAGGAGGTCTGAGACAATAATACTGAGATATCCAGCCAAGCCATCGGCTAGCGCACCCCCTCAGTTTGGCGGTAAGAGATTTAATCGTTCCTTATATTCAGGGCGTGGTCAGAATTCTAGGGCCTTAGGTTCTCAGTATGGGGGTGAGTCAATTCAGATGAGGCCGCCCTTGCCACGATGTCCTCAGTGTGGTAAGAAACATACTGGACAGTTTCATATAGGGTTGGGTGTTTGTTATACTTGTGGTTATCCGGGCCACGTTATGAGGGATTGTCCGACGAGAGGTGATGCAAGCATAACTCAAACAGCGGTATCTGTAGGTGGTTCGTTATCATCAGTACGCCCTCCTGGGCAAGGTTCACAAGCACCAATGAGTCGTGGTAGAGGCAGAGGCAGAGCATCTAGCTCGAGCGGTCCTCAGAATCGTATTTATGCATTAGCAAAATGAGAGGATCAAGAGTTATCGCCTGATGTTGTTACAAGTATATTATCTATCTCATCATATGATGTATATGCATTGATTGACCCAGGTTCCCCCTTATCATATGTTACTCCGTTGGTTGCTAGTAAGTTTGGAATAAAACCTGAATTGGTTAAACCTTTTGAGGTGTCTACACCTGTTGGGGACTCAGTGATAGCTAAGCGAGTATATAGAGGTTGTACAGTAGTAGTTCATAGTCGATCTACCGTACCAGACCTAATCGATTTAGATATGGTAGAATTTGATGTTATAATGGGTATGGATTGGTTAGCTTCTTGTTATGCCAACATTGATTGTAGATCAAAGATAGTCTGATTCCAATTTCCAGGGGAGCCTGTTAAGCAATGGAAAGGTGATACAGCATCGTCGAGAGGTAAATTTATTTCCTATATCAAGTCAAGGAAGATGATCAGAAAGGTCTATATTTATCACGTAGTTCGGGTTCGGGATGTGGAGGTAGTGTCACCAACCATTTAGACCATCCCTGTGGTTAATGAGTTTCCTGATGTTTTTCCCGATGAGCTTTCGGGTCTTCCGCCAGAGCTAGAAATTGAGTTTACTATTGACCTACTACTAGATACTCATCCAATATCTATTTTTCCCTATAGAATAGCCCTCACAGATCTGAAAGAGTTGAAGGAACAATTAAAGAACTTCCTTGAAAAAGGCTTTATCAGACCTAGTACATCACCGTGGGGAGCACCTGCGTTATTTGTGAGGAGGGAAGATGGTTACTTAAGATGTGTATTGATTATAGACAGTTGAATAAGGTGAATATCAAGAATAAGTACCTGCTCCCGAGGATTGATGATTTATTTGATCAGTTGCAAGGTGCCAAGTGTTTATCAAAGATAGAGTTGAGGTCCGGGTACCATCAGGTAAGGGTTAAGGAGAAATATATTCCGAAGACAGCATTCAGGACCAGATACGGGTACTTTGAGTTTTGTGTTATATCGTTCGGTTTGACCAATGCCATAGCAGTATTCATGGATTTGATGAACCGTGTATTCAGACCTTTTTTAGATCTGTTCGTAATTGTATTTATTGACGATATATTGGTGTATTCTCGTTCAGAGGCTGAGCATGCAGATCATTTGTGTACTGTTCTCAGAGTTCTACAAAAAGGGAAGTTGTATGCAAAATTCTCTAAATCTGAATTCTGGTTGAACTCCGTAGCTTTCCTTGGGTATATCATTTCGGGTGAAGGTATTCGAGTTGATATCCAAAAGATTGAGGCAGTAAAGTCTTGGCCTAGACCCACGACACCGATGGAGGTTCGTAACTTTCTTGGTTTTGCAGGTTATTACAAGAGATTTGTAGAGGGATTTTCTTCCCTTTCAGCACCTTTGACAAAATTGACTAGGAAGGGAGCAAGGTTTCAATGGACTGATGCTTGCGAATGGATTTTTCAGGCATTGAAGGATAGATTAACTTCAACACCGGTTCTAACGCTCCCAGAAGGGACCGATGGTTATGTTATCTATTGTGACGCCTCAGGCGTTGGGTTGGGTTGTGTGCTGATGCAGCATGGTAAGGTTGTAGCTTATGCTTCTAGACAATTAAGAAAGCACGAGAAGAATTACCCTACCCACAATTTAGAATTAGCAGCAGTGATTCATGCACTAAATATGTGGAGGCACTACTTGTATGGCATTCATGTTGATATCTATACGAATTATAAGAGCCTCCAGTATATCTTCAAGCAAAAGGAATTGAATTTACGTCAATGGATATGGTTGGATATACTTAAAAATTATGACGTTGATATTTTATACCATCCGAGGAAGGCGAATGTGGTAGCCGACGCCCTCAGCCGTAGATCTATGGGTAGCCTGTCATATTTACAGCCAGAGAAGAGGGAAATAGCCCATAAGATTCATCAGCTAGCTACTCTTGGAGTTCGGTTACTAGACTGAGGTGATATTAGAATTACTATCCAGGATACGACAACATCCTCTTTAGTAACTGGAGTGAAAGAACGCCAGTATGAGAATCCTGTGTTAGTTCATTATAGGGATGCCACCTCTCAGAAGGAAAGACACCATTTGAAATTACAGAAGATGGGTCCTCAGATATCGGAGACGATTATGTGTCCCTAATGTTGCAGGGCTGCGTCAGCAGGTTATGGGAGAAATTCACTACTCTCGTTACTATATCCATCCAGGAGCGACAAAGATGTATCATGATATCAGGGAAGTATATTGGTGGGACGGAATGAAAAAGGATATAGTGGAGTTTGTTGCTCAGTGCCCTAAGTGTCAGCAGGTTAAGATTGGGAATCAAAAACCCGGTGAATTATTTCAGGCTATGGAGATTCCGACTTGGAAATGGGAAGTAATCAATATGGATTTCATCGAAGGCTTACCTCGTACCCAGCGTATGTTCGATTCCATATGGGTGATTATTGCTAGGCTTACAAAATCAGCCCATTTTCTGCCCGTTAGGACTACATATTCCATAGAGAATTATGCAAAGCTTTATATTAAGGAGATAGTACGACTGCATGGTGTCCCTGTATCTATTATCTCGGATAGAGGAGCTCAATTTACAGCTAACTTCTGGAGGTCCTTCCAAAAAGGATTGGGTACTTAGGTAAGTCTTAGTACAACATTTCATCCCCAGACAGATGGACAGGTTGAGTGAGGATATGTTACAGGCTTGTGTGATAGACTTCAAGGGTAGCTAGGATGATCATCTACCGCTTATTGAGTTCGCATATAATAATAGCTACCATTCCAGTATCCAGATGGCTCCATACGAAGATCTTTAAGGACGGAAGTGTAGTTCGCCTATAGGGTGGTTTGATGTTGGGGAAACTACGTTAGTAGGACCAGAATTGGTACAACAGGCAATCGAGAAAGTTAAGCTTATACAGGAAAGGCTATTAGTAGCTCAAAGCCGTCAGAAGTCTTATGCGGATAATCGACGATGGGACTTGGAGTTTCAGGTTGACGACTGGGTATTCCTAAAGGTATCACCGATAAAAGGTGTCATGAGGTTCTATAAGAAAGGAAAACTTATCCCTCGGTACATTTGCCACGCCCCAAAACCGAGGGACGAGACCGGCGTCTAACCGGATGAGCCCGGTCAAGCGGACCTGGATTGCCTTTCCTACCCAACGCATTTCCCCGTGTTCAAAATATACATTTTATAAGTGAAACAGCAAAATAGAATCAAATCATGCGTTTACAACATAAATCCCTTTCTTCTTTTAACATTTTCAACATTTAATCTTCCCAAAACATTCATTCTAGAATATAACACTCCCAATACGGGATCGTGATTACGAACGAGTACGGAAACTTCCCAAAATACATATATATAACCCACATAATGTCCACAGAGCCTCTAAGAGTACGGAGAAAAATACATAGACCTGCCGACAACAAGCCCCCGGCTATACCTCAAAAGAAATGACATTTACAAAATAAGACAATATGTACTACACACGGCCCCGAGAGGAAGTGGGGCTCACCAAGACTGATGAAGAGATGAAGGGAAGGTACCACTATCGACGATCAGAGCTACCTGCTATGGAACCACCTACATCCATATAAAAGATGTAGCGCCCCCAACAAAAGGGACGTTAGTACCATTGAATATTACTAGTATGTATAAACAAACCTACTCCAAATAGGATAAACAACATCATTTAAACATGAATAGAGGCATCATACAACAGTACACTGAAACATGGAGAATCATAACAAGAATTACCACATCCCACATCCCGTTTTGCCACATTTTGGTTAATGTACTTTTAAGTTTTGCCTTGTTATTATTATTACTGATCCACCGTGTCATTGTCATGCGGAGTCCGATCTCTGCCCTATCGGATAATCCATCCTAGGTGAGGTCCGAATTTCAATCACATCACATATAACCACCGTGGCTTGTTCTCACTGAGTCTGATCTCTGCCCGAATCAGCTAGGCTAACACAGTGGCTCGTGCACAGCACACGGAGTCCGATATCTACCCGATCGGCTAGGCCATCTCAACTTAAAACAGTGAGGACAATAATCATAATGAAATCATAATCACATAATAATATCAATTCATCCATGTGTACGGCATGGAGTCCGATCCCAGCCAGACCGGATAGGTCTTCTCACCTCTAGGACATTCTCCTGGTACAATTATGGATGTTTTAGGTCTCCTACGTCATTTTTAACCTTTTTGTTCCCCAACACATATTTCTCTTGGATTCATATTTCATATCATTAGTGTCTTTTAATTCATTTTTCACGACAATTCATCCTTTAATCCATATTACATAACCATCCGATCCATTAATCCATATTTCACAATTTCCCAATCCATTGTTTCATGTTTCATAACAGCTCAACCTCATGTTTCAAATTTCACATTAGTACCATATCTTTACTCATATTCCATGATAATCCACCCTTTTACATTTTTCACACCCATCATATAATAGGAGCGCACACACAATAAGAAAGAACATGATGGTCAACATGTATACAATTATGGATGTTTTAGGTCTCCTACGTCATTTTTAACCTTTTTGTTCCCCAACACATATTTCTCTTGGATTCATATTTCATATCATTAGTGTCTTTTAATTCATTTTTCACGACAATTCATCCTTTAATCCATATTACATAACCATCCGATCCATTAATCCATATTTCACAATTTCCCAATCCATTGTTTCATGTTTCATAACAGCTCAACCTCATGTTTCACATTTCACATCAGTACCATATCTTTACTCATATTCCATGACAATCCACCCTTTTACATTTTTCACACCCATCATATAATAGGAGCACGCACACAATAAGAAAGAACATGATGGTCAACATGTATACATTCCACTAGCAAGGCATCATGGTGGTAGCATATAGCAACATGGAAACAAGAATTCCTCAATTAAGCACATAGAGCACATAATTTCCATAGAAGGTCAATAAGAGAGTCATACTCGGAAAATGACCACAACGGGCTTATCCTATGAGGATTAAGGTTAGCCATACATACCTCGAGTTGGAATTCCCCTCTAATTTCTATCCCAAATCACCGGACCTTCTAACGCTTTCAATCTAATTTACAATGTGACACATTCAAACTTAGATTTAGGAACTTTGAACTCATTTGGGCATTTTATCAAATACTATGTGGTCCTTTTGATTAACTATACCCCTTTTTTAGTGAAAAGTTGTCCTAGCCTACTTCCCTTTGCTAGATTATAGAAGATTATTCACATGCATGCAAGGTCTTAACTTTACTCTTCAAGAACCAACCTATGTGTGTTCAATTCTAACTAAAATCTGAGAATTTGGGGAAATGGGGTGAAGACTTACCTCTTATGGTGAAGAAGATGACGACTACTCGATTAATTCCAGGCCTGAGTAGAGATGGAGGACCAATTTGGGGAAGATGAGGACTTCTCTCACTAGAACCCACTCTTAATTCTCTCTATTTTGATCAGATAGTCGATAAAAATGAAGGGGAGGGGTATTTTATTAAACTGGGGGTCGGGTTTTAAAATTAGAAATTAGAAGTCCCGAAGCAAGTATGCGGTCAGGAATGCGATTGCATTCCTGTTATGCGGTCCGCACACCTATCGAATAAATGGTCCTCAGATGGGACAAAAAAGAAAGCAGACTACTCAGGTATGTGACCACTATGCGGTCCGCATACCTGTTATGCGATCGCATAGTGCGTCGTATAACTCCCTCCGCAAAAATAGAGGTGCAAGAATGCGACAACTATGCGGCCCGCATTCGTGAAATGCTATAGCATTATGGGCCGCATAGCTGTCCACAAAATGGACAGCAACTGTCCAGGGATGCGACCACTATGCGGTCCGCATACCTGATCTGCGATCGCATAGTGGACCGCAGACCCACACAATTCTGGAAAATTTTATCTTTTAAGTCCTGGGGTACTTTTTACTCCAAAAGGGTCTGTTTTAAGATTTACTACTGGTATAACAATATAGGGACCTACCCGGGCATCGTTTTTAGTCAAGAAAATTTACGGGTCATTACATCCTCCCCCCACTTAAAATCATTCGCCATCAAATGAGGACTCGAGGAGTCACTTTGAGTAAGAAAACACAAAGACACCAATCCCCCTCCCAATTTTTACTAACTCTGATATTTTTTGAAAATTCTGCCAGTTTCCTCTGTAAATAGGCCTATCCCTGTCAGAGGGCCCCCAAAACATATTTTAACAAGTTTCACATAGTTTCAGCTACTTCACAAATTGTACAAAGTGCAGATAACACCACGAATTTCACATAACTCAATTATTTCAATCGGTTGCACATAATTCAACTAACACAATACCCACAAATATGGCACAAGGTTGAAGAAGTCACATGAGGAAGGAAGATAGGGAAGTGGGGTGTTCTTGCACAAAACATGACTCAAAATGCATTTGCCTAAAGACAAAAATCTTCAAAACCACTACTTGACTTATTCAAACAAATGAGGGTATTTTCTTTCATTTCACTTTCCACTTCCCATGTGGCTTCCTCGACTTGTTGACTCCGACACAATACTTTAACTGAAACAATCTCCTTCTTTCTCAACTTACGAACTTGCCTATCAAGAATAGCGATGGGAACTTCTTCATATGACAACTCTTCATTAACTTCAACAGTCTCAACCGGTACGATGGCAGATGGATCTCCAACTACCTTCTTCAGCATGGACACATGAAACACCGGGTGCACTAATGACATCTCAGGGGGAAACTCCAGCCTATACGCCACTTGCCCTATCCTCTGGACGATCCTATACGGTCCTACATACCTTGAGCTCAACTTCCCCTTCTTTCCAAACCGCATGACTCCCTTCATGGGAGATACCTTCAAGAATACCTAATCATATACTTGAAACTCCAAATCCCTACGACGAACGTCCGAATAAGATTTCTGATGACTCTGAGCAGTTTTCAACCTCTCTGAAATGACTCTAACCTTCTCCATATCTTGATGCACAAGATCCGGTCCTAGCGGTTCCGCCTCTCCAACCTCGAACCATCCAATTGGAGATCTACACCTTCTTCCGTACAATGCCTTAAATGGGGCCATCTGAATACTAGCATGGAAACTGTAGTTGTAAGCAAACTCTATAAGCGGCAAATGATCATCCCAGCTACCCTTATAATCAAGTACACAATCTCGTCACATGTCTTCAAGCGTCTGAATAGCCCGCTGTGCTTGCCTATCAGTCTATGGGTGGAATACTGTGCTGAGATTTACCTGCGTACCCAAACCTTGCTGGAATTTCCTCCAAAAGTTAGCTGTGAACTGGGCCCCTCGATCCGAAATAATAAATACTGGAGTGCCATGGAGTCTGAAAGAAATGCGCTGACTTCGTGAGCCGATCCACTATCACCCAAATTGAGTCGAACTTACGCGGAGTGCGGGGTAACCCCACCACAAATTCCATATTGATCATCTCCCATTTCCATGTTGGTATTTCCATAAGCTGCGCCAACCCACCGGGCCTCTGATGCTCGACCTTCACTTGCTGACAATTCGGACACCTCGCCACAAAGTCCGCCACACCCCTCTTCATACCATTCCACCAATAAATCTCCTTGAGATCGTGATACATTTTCGTAGAACCTGGGTGTACGGAATACCTGGAATTGTGAGCCTCCGCCATTACTCTCTCTCGAAGATCATCCACGTCCGGAACACATAGCCTCCCTTGTCACCGTAAAACACCATCATCATTGCCGAGTGAAAATGTTGTAGTCTTGTGATTTAGAATCGCCTCTCTCAACTGCGCCAATGCTGGATCCCTGATTTGCTTTTCCTTAACTTCCGCTACAAGTGAATACTCCGCTCCATTACGCACCACAATATTCCCTTCATCTGAGGCCGAAAGACAGACCCCCAGACTGGCCAACTGATAAACCTCCTGAGCCAAAGGCCTCTGACCTGCTTCCAAATGAGCCAAGCTACCCATGGATTTCCGACTAAGTTCAACTCCTTCTGTTTGAATAAATACTGAAGACTCTTTTGGTATGTGAACACGTCCACATGGACCCCATAAAGATAATGCCGCCAGATCTTCAATGCAAACACAACCGCCGCAAGCTCCAAACCATGCGTCGGGTAATTCTTCTCGTGATTCTTGAGCTGCCTAGAAGCATATGCTATTACCTTACAACATTGCATCAATACACACCCCACACAAACCCTTGAAGCATCACAATACACCACAAACCCTTCTAAACCTTTTGGCAAGGTCAACACTGGCGCCGAAGTCAATCTTGATTTCAATTCTTGAAAACTCTTTTCGCAAGCAACGGACCACTGAAACTTAACCACTTTCTGCGTCAGCTTAGTCAATGGGGAGGCGAGGGTAGAGAATCCCTCCACGAACCTCCGATAATATGTAGCCAAACCCAAGGAACTACGAATCTCTGTTGGGGTCGTTGGTCTAGGCCAATCCTTTACCGCTGCAATCTTTTGGGGATCAACCCGAATCCCTTCCCTGGAAACAACATGGCCCAAAAAGGTGACTGATTCTAGCCAAAACTCACATTTTGAAAACTTTGCATACAACTGGTGCTGATGAAGAGTCTGCAGAACTGCCCTGAGGTGATTGGCGTGATCTTCCTGAATTCGCGAATAAACAAGGATATCGTCAATGAAGAAAATCACAAAGGAGTCAAGAAACGGTTTGAAAACACGATTCATAAGATCAATAGTTGGGGAGGTGGTTAGCCCAAAAGACATTACCAAGAATTGGAAGTGCCCATAACGAGTCCTGAAGGCGGTCTTAGTAATATCCTCCTCCCTGATCTTTAACTGATGATACCCGAACCGTAAATCAATCTTTGAGAAGAACCTAGCACCTTGCAATTGGTCGAACAAATCATCTATCCGAGGCAATGGGTACTTGTTTTTCATGGTGACCTTGTTGAGCTACCGATAATCAATACACATCCAAAGCAATCCATCTTTCTTTCTGACAAAAGAACCGGCGCGCCCCAAGGCGACACACTAGGCCTAATGAAACCCTTTTCTAGAAGGTCCCTCAATTTCTCCTTTAACTCCCTCAATTCTGCCGGCGCCATCCTGTAGGGTGGAATAGATATTGGCTGCGTATCGCACTGAACAGTTATAATACCTGTGATGACATCTGGAGAAGCCTACGCACTATGATGACCACTCAAAGCATAGAACCGACTGGGTACTCTCCGACCTCGGGCACCACCCCTGGCTGCACCACGCCTTGCTGGTGCTTAAGGGCCTCGGGCTGGTGACTGTGGTGAATATGTAGCAGCTTAAGAATTAGATGGTTGGGCGGCACCCCGTCTGCACCCTGGCTGAATGAAGGGCAGTCTCTATGAATATGACCTCTCACCCTACAACCATAGCATACTGGCCGATCTAGATAATAGGGCCCAGTATGAAACCTCTCGCACTTGGGGCATGGGCCCCTCTGCTGCTGCTGGAACCTCCCGCCTGAACGGCCAGGCTGATGGAACCCCCTGCCGCCAGAACTGGCCCCAAAACGACCTCCCTATTGATGATGATGGTGACGCCCTGGTGGCGTGGCACTAGCTGATGATTGAGCATGAGACTGGGATGGTCCTGATGACCCTCTCCCAGGAACTTGTCTCCCTCCTCCAAAAGAACCCCCATGGCTGCCTGCCGACCGGGCTCTACTACTACTACTCTCTCTCCATTATTATCTTCAATTTCCGAGCCTCTGTAGCCTGGAAAAATCCCACAATCTTCCCATAGTTCATATCTGAATGCAGAGCAACTGTAGCAGCTTTATTAATAATGAAGGTACCAAGGCCTTGCACGAACCGACGAACTCTAGCGTCCATAGTAGACACCATATGAACAACATATTTGGACAAGCGCACGAACTCCATATGATACTCCCACACACTCCTCTTCCCCTGCTTGAGGACCTCAAACTATGTAGCACGTGCTGCCATAGTCTCGGCGGGCAAGAAACGACCAATGAAGGCATCTACAAACTCATCTCACCTCGCCGGAGGGCTCGCCTCTCCACGGTAACTCTCCCACATTTCGAACCACAAATATGCCGCTCCCTTCAGACGATAGGAAGCCAACTCAACCCCCTCTGTCTCAGCAGCCCTCATAACTCGGAGGATCAGCCTATGGGTCGGTGCCTGTGAACTCTGGAGGGGCTAACCATAGAAACTGGTTGACTTTGGAACATGAAGATCCCCTGGCTCGCTAGAGGATGTAGGGTCAGCATTTGATCTTTGGGCTTAGGAGGCCACTAACTGGGTCAACATCTGGATAGCTCCCCTGAGGTCCCCATCAGAAATACCGAGACCGAATCTGGAGCTGGAGGTGGGTCAGGAATATCAGTAGGAGGGATTTCAGCACCCTCCGCTGGAGCAGGAATAGGAATAGTCTGGCATGGAGCGGAGGAGTCATGCTAGTTTATGGTTAGGGGATCATTTGCAGCCGCACCACCAGATGGGGAATTTACGACCACTTCCAGGGTGACATAGGCCTCTAGGCCGAGTCGAGCTCTCTTCTTGGGTGCCATTTATTGAAAGTTGAAACAACGCACGGGTTAGAGATAGACAACCTCACCTTTCACCACATCGCACGATACCGAATAGAAATAAAAAGGTATTTTCCTAAATGACCATGTAGCCCCCTAATTATGGATGTGGTCGACAACACACCAATAAGAAGGGCTCTACTAGACACGGCTCCGAGACATCCTAGGACACTTTTAAAACCTTAGGCTCTGATACTAAGTTTGTCATGCCCCAAAATAGAGGGACGAGACCGGCGCCTAACCGGATAAGCCCGGTCAAGCGGACCTGGATTGCCTTTCCTACCTAACACATTTCCCCGTGTTCGAAATGTACATTTTATAAGTGAAACAGCAAAATAGAATCAAAGCATGCATTTCCAACATAAATCCCTTTCTTCTTTTAACATTTTCAACATTTAATCTTCCCAAAACATTCATTCTAGAATACAACACTCCTGATACGGGATCGTGATTAGGAACGAATACAACTACCCAAAATACATATATACAACCCACATAATGTCCCCGGAGCCTCTAAGAGTACGGAGAAGAATACATAGACCTGCCGACAACAAGGTTCCGGCTATACCTCAAAAGAAATGACATATACAAAATAAGAACACATGTACTACACACGACCCCGAGAGTAAGTGGGGATCACCAAGACTGCTGAAGAGATGAAGGGAAGGCACCACTATCGGCGATCAGATCTATCTGCTATGGAACCACCTACATCCATATAAAAGATGTAGCGCCCCCAGCAAAAGGGACGTTAGTACCATTCAATAGTACTAGTATGTATAAACAAACCTACTCCAGATAGGATAAACAACATCAGTTAAACATGAACAGAGGCATCATACAACAGTACACTGAAACATGGAGAATCATAACAAGAATTACCACATCCTACATCCCGTTTTACCACCTTTTGGTTAATGTACTTTTAAGTTTGGTCTTGTTATTATTATTATTACTGATCCACCGTGTTATTGTCAAACAGAGTCCGATCTCTTCCCGATCGGCTAAGTCATCCTAGGTGAGGTCCGAATTTCAATCACATCACATATAACCACCGTGGCTTGTCCTCACGGAGTCCGATCTCTGCCCGAATTGGCTATCTAACACCGTGTCTCGTGCACATCACACGGAGTCCGATCTATGCCCGATCGGTTAGGCCATCTCAACTGAAAATAGTCAGTGAAATAATCATCATCAAATCATAATCACATCATAATATCAAGTCATCCATGTGTACGACATGGAGTCCGATCCCAGCCAGACCGGATAGGCCTTCTCACCCCTAGGACATTCTCCTGATACAATTATGGATGTTTTAGGTCTCTTACATCATTTTTAACCTTTTTGTTGCCCAACGCATATTACTCTTGGATTCATCTTTCATATCATTAGAGTCCTTTAATTCATTTTCACGACAATTCATCCTTGAATCTATATTCCATAACCATCCGATCCATTAATCCATATTTCACAATATCCCAATCCATTGTTTCATGTTTCATAACAGTTCAACCTCATGTTTCACATTTCACATCAGTACCATATCTTTACTCATATTCCATGACAATCCACCCTTTTACATTTTTCACACCCATCATATAATAGGAGCACACACACAATAAGAAAGAACATGATGGTCAACATGTATACATTCCACTAGAAAGACATCATGGTGGTAGCATATAGCAACATGGAAACAAGAATTCCTCAATTAAGCACATAGAGCACATAATTTCCATAGAAGGTCAATAAGAGAGTCATACCCGGAAAATGACCACAACGGGCTTATCCTATGAGGAATAGGGTTAGCCATACGTACCTCGAGTTGGAATTTTCCTTTAATTTCTATCCCAAATCACTGGACCTTCTAGTGCTTTCAATCTAATTTACAATGTGAGAAATTCAAACTTAGAGTTAGGAACCTTGAACTCATTTGGGCATTTTATCAAATACTATGTGGTCTTTTAGATTAACTAGCCCCCTTTTTAGTGAAAGGTTGTCTTAGCCTACTTTCCTTTGCTAGATTACTGAAGATTATTCACATGCATGCAAGGTCTTAACTTTCCTCTTCAAGACCAAACCTATGTGTGTTCTATTCAAACTAAAATCCGAGAATTTGGGGAAATGGGGTGAAGACTTACCTCTTATGGTGAAGAAGATGACGACTACTCGATTAATTCCAGGCCTGAGTAGAGATGGAGGACCAATTTGGGGAAGATGAGGACTTCTTTCACTACAACCCACTCTCACTTCTCTCTATTTTGATCAGATAGTCGATAAAAATGAAGGGGAGGGGTGTTTTATTAAACTAGGGGTCGGGTTTTAAAATTAGAAATTAGAAGCCCCGAAGCAGGTATGCGGTCAGGAATGCGATCTCATTCCTGTTATGCGGTCCGCATACCTGTCGCATAAATAGCCCTCAGATGGGCCAAAAAGGAAAGCAGACTGCCCAGGTATGCGACCACTATGCGGTCCGCATACCTGTCGCATAAATAGCCCTCAGATGGGCCAAAAAGGAAAGCAGACTGCCCAGGTATGCGACCACTATGCGGTCCGCATACCAGTTATACGATCGCATAGTGTGTCGCAACTCCCTGCGCAAAATAGAGGTGCAAGAATGCAACAACTATGCGGCCCGCATTCGTGAAATGCGATCGCATTATGGGCCGCATAGTTGTCCTCAAAATGGACAGCAACTGTCCAGGTATGCATACCTGATCTGCGATTGCATAGTGGAATGCAGGCCCACGCAATTCTAGAAAATTTTATCTTTTAAGTCCTGGGATAATTTTTACTCCAAAAGGGTCCGTTTTAAGATTTAATACTGATATAACAATATGGGGATCTACCCGGGCATCGTTTTTAGTCAAGAAAATTTACGGGTCTTTACAACATTGGACCATATAAGATCATACGCAAGGTAGGCCAGGTAGCATATGAGTTTGACTTGCCTTCGGACTTGGAGTTTGTACATCCAGTCTTTCATGTGTCTATGCTCGATAAATGTATCGGAGATCCTTCTAGAATCGTGTCAGTTGAAGATGTCGAGGTCACAGAACAACTATCACATGAGGAAACTCCCATTGCTATACTAGATAGACAGGTTCGGAGATTGAGGACTAAAGACGTAGCTTCGGTGAAAGTACTTTAAAGAAAAAAAATGTGGAAGAAATGACTTGGGAGGCCGAAGAAGACATGAAGTCTAGATATCCTATTTCCTCTTCTAGAGAAGGGTCTAACTGAGACATCATAACCTTAAGGTACGTGTATGGATTCTTGTGTTAGTTATTATCATTGGTCGTGTGAGGCCCTTGTCGTTATTGATGATTGTATCCCTATGTGGCGTTGAATTATTGAGTTTCTAGAGGAAGAATTTGTAGTAGTATTGTTACAAAGGAGACTCTGCCAAAGTTTACATAGATCCCTGGGAGTTAAGCATTTGAGGACGAATGTTTCTATGGGGGAAGGATGTTACATCTCGTGTTTTTGTACGTTAAAGTTTAGTCTTCAGTTAATCGACATAAGTTCGAGAATGAGGTTATTATGGGACTATAAGCATTATGCTATTTCAAACACGTGATGAGTAAATTCTTGAAGGAAAGAGGGTAAGCAAATAGAAGAAAATGAGTTTCATCGAAGTTTGGCAATTTGGGATAAAATATGGTTCAAGATATAATACGCCGTATTTATAGACTAATGCCACACAAGGTACTATATGACCATGATAGTAAGATAAATAAGGTATGTTAAAAGTGAGTAGTATTTTAAGTAAGTTAAGGTAATTCTTAATTATGTGGGTAATTGATTAATTATTGGGTAATGGGAGATTAGCTAGCTAATTGAGGAATCATTGGGTAATTAATTAAAGAATTGGGTAAGATAAGACCCTCCCCCACGTGCCAACAAGCCACCCTAAGGAATTTTGACTCTTAAGTTATTATGTTATGTGGAAAGATTAGAGAGGTGATATTTGGCAAGTCTTAAGCACATGAGTAACATATCCATCCAATGAAAGAGAGCCATTTTAAGTCTTAAGCACATGAGTCACATATCCATCTAATGAAAGAGAGCCATTTCAAGTCTCAAGAACGTGAGTTTCTTCAAAAGAATTCATGTGTACATTACAAATCAAATGGAATCTCTTATGGAGAGTGGCTGGTCGTGAGTTCTTCAAAGATAAAAACAATTCCATACCAAAATTAGATAATGTTGGTTGTGATTCTGTAAAGCGTGAATGGCAAATTCTTAGAGAATCAGTTCAGGTATGTTAAGGCTATCCCTTCTTTCTTTTTGGCATGATCTATACGACACAAACGAACGAGCAAATGCACAACTTCCACAAATGACTCTATTCATAGAAGTATTAGAAATTCCTATATTCTTGAATTCCCATATGTCTTATTATTCTATTGTTTGTTCATGAGTCTCAAAAAGTACGTAAATTGATAATGTTTGTTTCATGATATTAATTAGAGATATAATGGTTTTATGATGTTCCGAGAGATTTTATTGACTTACTTATCATGCATTGCATTCATTTACATTGATCATGACCAGATGGAGTTATATACGCATATATATGTATATTATATGTATATAGGTATGGAAAAAGGTTACGACGTTATATACGCACTACCACCTGATCAGCTGGTATATGTTGATGATTTTTCCCACAGTGGTCGAGATGATATGATGGGACGCCCTCAGAGGCCTGATGATGTTATGAACACCTATACATATGCATGACACGATATTTTGTACACACGTGCATGACATCATAAATGTTTCAAGATTTACAAAGTTATTTGGACTTACATGAGGAATTCTTTTCCATGTTTCATCTATGTCTTTTATGTACTGATTTTCATGCCTTACATACTCAGTACATTATTCATATTAACGCCCTATTTCCCGGGGCTTGCCCTTCATGCCCGTATGTGCAGGTAGATGAGCTGACGATCCCCCTCCTTAGAATAATTAATCAGCGAGAGTTGGTGTGCTCCATTTGATCTGGATCTGATTTTGACCTTGGTACAATATGTTTGTATGCATATATGAGTATGACGGGGCCCAGTCTCATCCTTGTACAGCTGTATATTCTAACAGAGGTTTGTAGATAGTTATGTATAGTTGGATAGTATGTGGCCTTGTCGGCTTCCAGTTTTGGGTATATTGTTGTCTATTGCAGCCTTGCCGGCTCCCCCCACTGTATTCCGTAGTATATGTACATATGTCTTTTGGATAGGTTTCCCTCACGTATTTTATTCATGTTTATATCTTAGACGCATGCTTAAGGATGTTCGACATGTAGGACTCGGGCACCTGTCACGGCCCATCAGTTTGGGTTGTGACACACATAATCATCCCTGCATCCGTAACACCTTGTGATTACCAATAGAAACCTCATTAGAATCTCCGTGCTGTACTGTATCCTTAAGAACAAGCTAATGGAGGGTCGTCATATTGACGCTCTCTGATGCGATCACATAAAGAAAACCGATAAACCACTCAAGAAAGAACTCGACTGGGCTCCGAAATGTCCAATCTAACAAAATTGTTGGCCAAGGCCAGAACATCTAGGTTAGTGGTCTCTCTGCTGCTGGTAAGTATGCTAAACTGCCCAAACTCTCCGTCTTTTGACTCAAGGAATCAGCCACCACATTGGCCTTCCCCAGTGATATAGAATAGTGATATCATAGTCTTTAAGAAACTCTAACTATCTCTGCTGCCGCAAGTTAAGATCTTTCTATTTGAACAGATGTTGTAAACTTCGGTGGTCGGTAAAGACCTTAAGAAGGACACCGTACAAATAGTGCCACCAAATCTTTAATGCATGAACAATAACTGCCAATTCCAAGTTGTGGACCGGATAATTCTTCTCATGGGTTTTCAACTGCTAAGACGCGTAGGCAATCACCCTACTTGCTTGCATCAACACCGGACGAAGGCCAATACGTGACGCATCACAATACACAGTGTAAGACCCTAAACTCGTAGGCAACACCAACACTATTGCTATAGTCAAAGAATTCTTGAGATTTTAAAATCTCACCACACTCCTCAGAACATTTGACCTTCTGTGTCAATCTAGTCATAGGTGCGATGAGAAACCCTCTACGAAACAACGATAATACCAGGTCAAATGATAGAAAATCCATATCTAAGTAGCTGAAGACGGTCTGGGCCAACTCTGAACTGCTTCAATCTTCTTCGGATCTACCTTGATCCCCTCACTCGATTCCACATGACCCAAAACTACCACTGAATCAAGACAAAATTCACACTTTCAGCACGGTCTGGAGCACGGTCCTAAGATGCTGCTCATGATCTTCCCGACTGCCGAAAAACACCAAGACGTCATCAATAAATACAATGACGAATGAATCAAGATATGGATGGAATACACTGTTCATTAGGTACATAAATGCTGATAGGGCATTGGTCAGTCCAAATGACATCATAAGGGACTCATAGTGACCATACCGAGTCTTGAAAGTAGTCTTTGAAATATTCGAAGAATCTTCAGCTAATGATACCCTAACTACAAATCAATCTTTGAGAACACTATGGCACCTTGTAGCTGGTAAAATAAGTCATCAATGCGTGGTAATGGATACATGTTCTTCACTGTAACCTTGCTCAACTGCTGATAATCAATACACATGCACATAAAACCATCATTCTTCTTCACAAACAAGACCGAAGCATGCCACGACGACACACTAGGCCGAATGAAACCTTTATCAAGTAACTCTTGCAACTGCTCATTTAACTCATTCAACTCTGCTGGGGCCTTACGATATGGTGGAATAAAAATGGGCTGAGTGACTGGCAACAAGTCAATACCAAAATCGATATCTTTATCAGGCAACATGCATGTAAGATCAGTTGGAAATACATCTGGGAAGTCTCTCACTACTGGAATTGACTCAACGGTAGGAGTATCAGTACTAAAATCTCTCACAAACGCTAGATAAGCATCATACCCCTTCTCAACCATCTGCCGAGCCTTTAGAAATGACACAACCCTGCTAGGAACATAATCCAATGTACCCCTCCACTCCAACTGTGGTAAACCTGGCATAGACTTTATCAGTGTCTTGGCATGCCAATCTAGAATAATATGATAGGGAAACAATCAATCCATGCCCAAGATAACATCAAAGTCTACCATACGAAGTAACAATAGATCAACTCTGGTCTCAAAACCACCAATAACAACTAAACACGACTGATACATATGGTCCACAATAGAATTCTCACAGGCGTGGACACGTAAACAGGAGAAATCAAAGAATCACAAGATATATCCAAATATGGAGTAAAGTAAGATGATACATATGAATAAGTGGATCCCGAATCAAATAAGACCGATGCATCTCTATGAAAAATCGGAACCATACCTGTAATAACTATGTCTGAAGAGACTGCCTCCGTCCTACCCGGAAAAGAATAGAATCTTGGCCTTCCACTCTAGGGCGATCTCTGATCTCGACCAAACCCACACAACAATTAAATAGTGAGGCGGTCGATGCAATAATAAACCCAACGAAGGTCGGGATCGAATCCACAAGGAATTAAGAATGGGATTAGGTGTATATCTAGCGTGAATGTATGTTTTGACCCAAATTACACTTCCACAATATTGATTGGTGTTCTACTTCTACTTCGTTCTATTGTTTGCAAGTATAAAACTAAGGGACAATATTTTTTGTTTTGAGTTGTTTTTCAACTGATAAAAGGATCTAGGGTCGTGATTTCCACCTAGGTGGTTATCTAATGGGTTGTAAACTCTAGGGAAAGTTTGATTGGTCGGGGTTGTAACATAGAAATTACACCCGGGTAATCACTCTATACCTCTCGGTAGTTTGAATAATTTTGCCCAATTTGGTTTTCTGAAGTCCAAATGGGTATTGCACAAAACTAGTGATAATAGCTCAAGTCGGGTCTTACAATCTCTAGACTCAACCTTTTAATTGGGGCTATCAATTTCTTCAGTTCACCCTAATTTCTTGTTAGCCAAGTTTTCCTAGACTTAGTCTCTCTTTCTCAAGAAGAGACTAAGTCAATTAGGCATGAATCAATGTTTGCAACTATTAGTTCTTGAGTTCAAGCAAGAACTAGGATAAATATCACTAACCCAATCACAAACAAGCCCTAATTCAAATATCCATTAAATACCCACACTAGGTTAGATCACATCCCTAGCTAGAAATTTAGATACTCATGAAAAATGCAGAAATTAAAGAAGAAATAAATATAGAATCCATAATAATTAATTATGAGATGAAAATCTAGTGTTTGGAGACAAATCTAATACAAGATTACTTAAATCTATAAAGAAAATGGGACAGGTGCTCCTCTAAAACAAAACTTAACCTAAAAATGACAAAAAGTCCTATTTATACTAAGCTGAAAATATTTGAAAAAAATGCCCCTGTGGAGGTTATGCAGTCGCATAATTCTGAGTGTGGTCCGCACTCTGATCTTGACTGGTCAATAGGTCCTTTTGCGGTTTCATAAAAGTGAGATGTGGCCGCACTTCATCTAGTTGTGCGGGCCGCACATTTCTGAGTGCGGTCGCACATGCGACTTGACCTAGGATCTGGATTTGACCGCAAAAAAGTGAGTGCGGCCGCACCCTTGGCTTCTGTAGACGCACAAAAATCATGCGTACCGCATATTTTCAATTGGCATTCTCTGAATCACTTCTTATGCGGTGCGCATATTAGTGAATGCGACCGCACACTAGCTTCTACGGCCGCACAATAATTATGCGGTCTGCACGGCTTTAATAGCTTAAAATCCCAACTTTCTGAATCCTTCTTCTGCGGCCACACCAAAATTATGCAGTTCACATACTCTGAAGCTACTTTGACAGAGATCCTTCATTGTTTGTAGCCGCATACAGTATTGTGCGTTCCGCACTCTAAGCACTTTTGCCCTGTTTTTGTCCTTGTCCAACTTTGACTCCTTTTTGAGTTGATTTTCACTTTTTTGGATCGTTTCCCAATATTCCTGCAAGGAAACTCATTTCATTAGTTCTCGGGGATACCTTTAATCAGTTTCAAGCTAAAACACAAGTAAAAGAGAGCAAATAAGTGGTCAAAATCCCTACTTATCAACTCCCCCAAACTTAAGCTTTTGCTTGTCCTCAAGCAATTAAGGAAATTCCCACCTCCATTAGAAAAAGGAGATATTTCAGTTGGCTCAAGTTGAGTCAAAACACCAATCAATTGGGACCAACAACTACCCACACACTCATGAATCATTAACAAGCCTATGATTTGAAATTTAATCACAAATGGATCTAATGTGACACTTGAGCATCAAGGATTGACTTTGTTCATCAAGGAAGCTCGCACTTTCATGCAAGTCGCTGTGGATCCCAAACTCCTCCTCCTATACTTTCCGGAAGCTCATCTCGCTCACGAATGAAGAACTAAAATAATGACTCGAGGAAGACTCACTCAGCACTCTCAAAAGAATGTCACGAGCCCAGCTCTAAGTACTATATGCTTGCCCATCATGTAGATCACCACTAATGTAAGTTTTTATCGACTTGAAATCACGTAGGGCTTTTTCGGCATGTAATGAAGGCTTTCTGGATTAAAGAGGGTAATATCGGATTGGAATCAGTTTATCTTCCCTTTAGCACTTCATATTTTCTTGCTGGCTCATGCTTTGCCGACTCTTTGAGTCATTTTCTCTTCCCTTAGGGGGATTAGATAGACTTGAAATCACTCTTTCTTTGCCATGCTATTCACGATCTCCTTCTTTGCTTTCTCCATGCTTTGCACTTTTTCTTTTTGCATTTTTTCAACCCTTTCACATTATTCACTTTCTTTTTGTGTTTTCCTTTGTTCTTCCTTTCTTTTTCTTTGCCTTTTTCCTATTTTTCATTTCTTTTGTATTTTTGTGCCTTGAAACCATCTTTAAACTCCTCATTTCTCCCCCAAACTTATGTTCTTGCCATTTGAATCACATGAGTGCTAAACAAAATTCGGGTGCCAAGAAAGAGTCACTATAAAATGGTTAAAGGCTTGTAATGTGGTTATTGTAAAGAAAGGTTATAGGCTCAACAGGTTTTACTAAGTATGATATCATTGGTGGGCCATGGAAGGTTTCAAAAACGGGTCAAGGAGGGCCTACAATCACTTCTCAAGCCAAGCTAACTTAGAATTTCGCCTAGAAACACATTCGGGGCAAGTTTTAGACCATTCGCAAGGGTTCTTGGACTTGTAACAAAACACCCCATCTCTCACACAACCGAATTGTTAAAGAGACAGAAGTCGAGGGCCCACAACAACCGCATTCAATATTGAAAATCTCTACAGTTCAACTAAACCATCTGATGATTGCCTAAGTCAACACAAGATTCACAAGGCCACTAACTAGAGTTATTTCTTTGCAATAACTTGTTTTTAACCATAAGCGCATAGTTAAGTGTGTTGGTACCAAGTGAAACATGTTCGACTCTTATTTATTCATTACACTACTTATTGTACCTAAACATCAAAAACTGACTCAATCCCTTAAGAAGGTTGTCACGCCATCCATCGTTGGGAAGAGCCACCTGGTTCACACAAGACCCACCTTTGGAAATAACTGTGGCATTATGAGAACCAAAGGCTTATTGTTCGTTAAAACATAAAAAGAAGTTAACAAATCAAAAAGAAGCTAATAAGGTAATTAAGAAACTATACTATTAGGAAAGCAAAACGAAGAAGCTATGAAATAAACTATAAAGCAAATAAATATATACAAGATGGATGATTATATACATAATGAGGGATGTTAAAGATAAAAAAAAAAGGAAAAAGAGTGTTTAAGTTATTACAGGCCCAAAATATGATCAAATATCATAGACAGTCATCCAAATCATCAAAATATCAAAATAGACCATCCCCCCAAAAAAGAGCACGCATTGGCTCCAATGCTTAGCAAAAACAAAACATAAGATAGGCGAAAAGTAAAGAAAACTCCCTATGTGGTCTCGGGGTGACTAGCAGCATCGCCACCCTCGGCCTCCTCTAACTGAATTAGACCATCTCCGGGCTGAGGGACCATAGGGTTGGTGAGCATCCGGAGCATCTCCTCAGTAGTGGGGGCAGTGAGATCTGGATCATCAGACTGGACAACCTCTACTGATAGTGCCTCCACTGATGGTGCTGCTAGATCAACCTGTACTGATGGACCTGTCTCTATCAATAGGTCAAAGAGCAAGTCACCTGCTGCTGGTAACTTCTTCACCTCTTGTCTCAAACTTTCTATTGTCTTCTTCGAAGCCTGGTACTTTCTCATTTTCTTCAGTTTCTTGGCCAACTCCTCAATGGAACCCCCCTGAGCTATCAGAATGTCCATGATAGTCTGCTGGTTGTCCAGGATCTTCTTCAAAATTTCCTCCACTAAAGGAGGTGCCTGTGGCACTGCTGGAGTAGAGGACTGCGCTGCAAGAATACTGGAGATGTTAGGCAACTTAGAAGTGGTTGTCTGATCCAGTTATTGAGGCTCGCCAAAGTCTGGGAGACTCGCAACGGAGTGAGAGGGTGTGTAGATGCGGATGGCACTGGAACTGAACTGGGAGGCCTGGAGGATGATGGCGGTGGCAGGAGGATGTCCCGGAGGAAGAACCGGCTGCTGTGGTAGGCATGGGAGCTGAAGATGGCTCAACAGCAGCCTCTGAACCTACCATTGCTGGCTCGTCAGACTGGCCAGCTGTGGTAGTGTCCGTCCCCTTGAACTTTGGGTTGTCCGTACCCTACAAATGATACCAAGAAAAAGGCTTCTTAGGTTTTACCTTTGTGTCATATGGCCTTGACTCCACTTTTGCATCATTGAAGTACTCTGTGATGGTGTGGAAAGGGATATGAATTTTCATTTTTATGGACCGCCAATGTGATTCTGGTTGACATTATAGCACCCACATTGATAGGGTACCCCAGCATAATAGAGGCCGCCAACACTGCTCGGGGAAGAGGGTGGTTCTTCTTGTTCAAGCTTGAATCAATTCTGTTGCACACAAAAGTTTGCCACCCTTTAGCTTTGAAATTGAGGGTGGACCGGATAATAGGCACTCCTGCAGTGATACATGGTGGTGGTGGTTTTGGGGCAGCCAAAATACCAGCTAGCCAAGGGCGAGCTGCTTCACCTAAAGCTAACTTCTCCAAATATTGGACCTCTTCCACTTTCTCAAAACCGACATAAGTATTCAAGGTTTGGGCATCAAAGCGAACTTTCAATTTCCTCACTTTTGTTCCCGTCTTGATATGATCTATGTTGGCATAGAATTCCCTCACTAAATGTTCATTTGCATCTAAGATCGAGTGAGTGAACCACTTCCACCCCTTTCATTCCTAGAATTTCCTAAGGACATTTGGAGTATGAATATCAAAATCCTTCATCAAGAATTGTCGCTCCAATGTGAGCGACTATTTTGGTCACAACTCCCTAAATCTGTTGAGTGTCGTCAAGCTGACGAATCTATCCTCCCATATCTCCTTCTTCTTTGTCCTTTCAAGACCACCCACACGAGTGTCACCCCCTCTACCATGGTCCGGGACGTCATCATCATCTATATCGATAGGTTCCGGAGGGGTAGGTGAAGAGAAGGGCTCGGAACCCTAGCTTCCCGCATCAGACTCAGCGAAGGAACTATTTGTAGGCTCATTACGTAGTTGATATTGCCCAGTGGGTTTAGGTGGTTGGGACTGAGGTTCAGGCTCGCCCTCCATAGAGTGACCCTCGGAGACTTCCCTAGACGGGACATATTCACTGGTGTCCGAGGAGTCAGGTACCATGTGTGCAGTTGCTTTCTTGCTTATTGCTTTCTGAATGGATAATGGTAGGTTACTCTTGCCACGGCCTCAGCCCCGGGAGGGCTCACCCCTCCCTTTTGATGAATCACCTCTGCCGCGAGATCTAACAATTGTCTTCAATACAAATTACATTTGTCAGTTGAATTCAAAGTAAAGAAATTAGTTGACTCACAGTTGCAGACAAACAGTCAGTAATGAGGCAGTGCGGACTGCACAAAACTGGGTGCAGTCGCAGACTGCCTAGTGCGGACCGCACACTTTTGGAGTGCGGTCGCATAACCTCGAGGGGTCTACACACACTTTTGTGTGGCCGCATACCTCTTCTGCGGACCGCCAAATTTTGAGTGTGGTCTGCACAACTCAACCATATCTAACACCTCTTTTTGCCAGTTATTCGGACCGCACAAAAATGTGTGCGGCCGCACAATTTGAATTGTATCGGCACTGAGTTAGGGTTATTGCAAAATTTTTAAAGTTTAAGCATGGTGTGCACAAATTGACACAATTACTTGTCTACCCAGTCCCTAATGAAATGTATGTAACTACCCACATGATTTTGAAGCACAAATTAAGCACATTTAACATTTTTAGGCCTTAAATTAACTAAACTACTCAAAGAAATCACAAATAAAATTGAGAAAAATGAACAAATATCTACATGAATTTAACATACCAATAGTGTGTGATGCAAGTAGGAATCTATCTTGATGAAGTGAGTGTGATTGTGGAACAATTTTTAGGATTGCACAGTGATTATTAGGGCTTGAGAGTTCAGAGAGCGTAAAGTATGAATAGTAGTGGAAACCCCTAATTATACCCTAGGAAATGCGATGCATTTCTTACCTGAGTGCGGTCGCATATTTTTGAGTGCGGTCCGCATTCCTTACCTGGGGTGAACAATGCTATGCAGTCCGCATAAATTTGAGTGTGGCTGCATAACCTTGTGTGGTCCGCAAACTATTGAGTGTGGTCGCATAATGGTCCTTTCTTTGCAAATCCAACTTCAGAGAGTTGACATTTTTGGGTACCCAGTTGTGCTTGTGCGGCCGCGAACCCTTCTGTGCGGTCCGCATGAATTTCATACTTGGCCAATTTTTCCAGATTTTTCCTGCAATACACACTCCTGCAATTCACTTCAAAACCAGTTAGCTTAATAGAAACCTATCTAAAAGAGAAGAAAAATAAGAAAATAAAAAGAAACATGGGTTGCCTCCCAAGAAGCGCCTGATTTAACGTCGATGCACGACTCAAGTTACCATCCATCACTTGGAAGGGAGCAACTCCACAACGTGGCCATCATCAACCTTGCCAAGATAATGTTTCACCCAGTTCCCATTGACTCTAAGCACATCATCATTCTTATTTTTTAGATCTAGAGCACCAAAGGGTGTCACATGCACAACTTCAAATGGGCCACTCCACTTGGACTTCAACTTTCCCAGAAACATCCGCAACCAAGAATTGAACAATAGAACAAGATCGTCTTCTTTGAATTCTTTATTCCGGATATACTTGTCATGGAGATACTTCATTTTGTCCTTATACAAGGACGAACTTGAATATACATGGAACCGGAACTCATCAAGCTCATTCAATTGCTCCACTCTTAAGTTGGCACCTACATCCCACTCAAGATTGAGCTTCTTCAATGCCCACATAGCCTTGTGCTCAAGTTCCACCGGAAGGTGACAAGCTTTCCCGAACACTAACCGATACGGAGACATACCAATTGGTGTTTTATAAGTTGTCCTATAAGCCCAAAGAGCATCATCAAGTTTCTTCGACCAATCCGTCCGGTTGGCGTTTGCAGTCTTTGACAAAATACTCTAGATCTCCCGATTGGAGACTTCAACTTATCCACTTGCTTGAGGATGATAGGGGGTCGACACTTTGTGAGTGACACCATACTTGGAGAGTAAAGTATCAAAAGATTTGTTGCAAAAGTGAGATCCTCCATCACTAATAATGGCCCTTGGAGTACCAAATCTTGTGAATATGTTCTTCTTCAAGAATGCTACCACACTCCGAGCTTCATTGTTGGGCAAAGCCACGACTTCAACCTATTTCGACACGTAATCCACAACTACCAATATATAGGTGTTCCCACATGAACTCACAAACGGACCCAAGAAATCAATGCCCAACACATCAAAAATATCAATCTCCAAGATGGTTTTGAGGGGCATCTCATTTTTCTTGGAAATTCCACCGGCCCTTTGACATTCATCACAACACTTGGCGAGATCGCTAGCGTCCTTGTAAATAATAGGCCAATAGAATCCACAACTTAATACGTTTGTAGTCGTTCTCACTCCATCATGGTGAACACCATATGTCGAAGAGTGGAAAGCCTCAAGAATTCCCAATTGTTCGTCTTCTGGTACACATCTTCGGATCACACCATCAGCTCAAATTCTGAAGATATAGGGGTCATCCCAATAGTAGTCCAGGCAGTCCCATTTGAGCTTCTTCCTTTGGTTTGAAGAGAACTCATTCGGTACAATGCCACTCACAAGATAATTGGCCAAATCGGCAAACCATGGCATCTCAGTTAGAAATGGATAAGAGTTGCTTGTCGGGAAATGAATCTGTTACATCCCGTACTTTTCTATAGAGGATTTGTAACCATAAGACCCCGTAAGTTTAACAACCTTGATGCCGTTAGGTACATTTTGATATGGTATTTTTATGAGTGAAACATTTTTATAAAGTTTGAAAAAAAAGTATAATTTTATATAGTTTTTAATATTATTACTTCCAAATATACTTTAAATTATACACATAATATGAGAAAAATTAGGAGATTTTCTTTATTGTAAAGATAGAAATTATTTTCTCACAAGAAAAGAAGGTTATCTTTTTACCATTTTAAGAATTAAGTGTAAGAAAATTTGTACTCTTTATACGAGATTAGAAAAATTAGAAGTTAAGAAAATATATGTATTTTTACATGGACGTTTTAATGAAATAATAGTGTATGTATTGATTTTATATGATATCATATGACCATGATAGTAGGATGTATAAAGTGTATTAAAAATAAGTAGAACTTTAGGTAATTTGAAACACTTTTTAATTATGCGGATAATTGTTAAATTATCGGATAACGGGACATTACCTGATTTACTAATAAGTATTGAATAAGATTTAAAAATAAAACCAACCCCCACGTGGCAGAAAGCCACTACACAATTCATGACTCTTAGTCATTAGGGGGAGGTGGCAACCAATTCATGACTCTTAGTCATTGGGTAGATTTATCATTCAGCTCAAATTGTCCAAACAACATTCTAATAAGATTTATTTCGCTTAGGAGATGATGAATAGTTATTCACGTATAATCTTTTTCTTGTTTTTGTTTATTTTGAGAAGGCTTCTTCTGGTTCATTTCTGGTATTTACTTTGCTGCTCATCCTCTGGTTATTTTTCTTTTAAATCCAATAGGTATCAAGTGTCGCTACTTTATTCTATTAATATCAACTGATCTTTTACCCAATGGAACTTGCACTGAAACTACTGAAAATTAAGGGATTAGACAAAAGTGACAATGGACTCTAAATGGAAACCCAAGGAAAATGGTGCCATTCCTTGCCCTTCAAAAGATATGGGAGGTTGTAGTAAAGGAACCTTAAATTTGAGATGTATATATTCTGAGAATTGGATGTCATAGCTGTTATTGAAAGCTAAAGAAATAACACAAAAATATAAATTGAAGGAAATATATAAGATTCAGAACTTCATTGCTCATGGTTAAATTAAGGGTGCAAATAATACTTCCGGTGGCAAGCTATGTAAGGCAGCTGCGAGAGAAAATTCTAATGATAACTATGTATTCTGCTCAGCAGTTGGGGTTGCTCGGAATGCAAATTTGAAGCATTTTCAGTACTATTTGTTCAAGGATGAACCGATAATTGTAACTAATGTACTTGATAATGCATTGGGATTGAGCTGGGAACCTTGGTTATGTGGCGTGCTTGTCGACAATTCAAAGATAAGCTTGTAGTTCAAAGAAGCTAACATGTCAGTCAAATTGTCATCTTTAGTCTTAAATCATGAGATTGCCGTAGTTATATTGATAGAGCAACTTTACAGAATAACAATGTAGAAGGCAATCTGAAGCAACGCAGGAGGGTATGGATCTTCAATAATTCAAATAGAGATCTCATAGTGCCTTAAGCAACGTGAGATTTTGCAAATTTAAACAAGTACGGTGTAATCCTTCTCAAGAATATCACATGTATATTTTACCTACTCCAGGTATGTTAAGGATATCCCTTCTTTCTTTTGGCATGATCCAAGTAACGAGACGTAAACGTAATGCTATTCCATAAGTGGTTCTACTCTTAGCAATTAAGGATATCTACGTTATTCATTCCTATAAAGTGATATTCAAGCATGTCTAGGTATGTATCTAGTTCCCTATTGAGGTATTTGATAAAGATGTTAACGTTTATAATATAGTAATACATGAATCTTTATGCATATTCGTTTACCACAGAGCTACAGCCGGTCGGGCAGTCATGCATTTACCACCGGGCTACGGCCGGTTAGGCAGTTACCGCTGGTTGGGCAGTTATTTATCATTATTTACCACCAGTTGGGCAGTCATGTATATTCATTTACCACCGAGCTACGGCCGGTCGGGCAGTCATGCATTTACCACTGTACTGTGCTACGGTCGGTTGGGCAGTTACATATTTACCATCGAGCTACGGCCGGTCAGGCAGTCATGCATTTACCACTGAGCTGCGGCCGGTCGGGCAGTTACCATTGATCAGTTGGGCAGTCATGCATCATACGATATGGATAATAGAAATAGTCTCAAAAAGAAGCTTTATATATGTAAGTATTATAAGTATGCATATGTGGTGGCACTATTCAGGTTGATTCTTATATGACTTTAATTGATGTTGACTTATTATTATGTTTCAGTTCTGCATTATATACTCAGTACATTATTCGTACTGACGTCCTTTTGCTGGGGATGCTGCTGTCATGCCTGCAGGTATAGATAATCAGATTAACGAGCCCTCATAGTATACGAGGTTCACATTCAGCGAAGGATCGGTAAGACTCCACCTCATTCAGAGTGAAGCCGAGTCTATGAGTCATTGTGTTAGAGTGGTTTGCTCGGGCCAGTGCGGCACCGGGTGCCAGCCACGCTTCCTAAGGTTGGGGCGTGACAAGGTGGTATAAGAGCGGGTTGTGTCCTAGGGAGTATACAAAGCCGTGCTTGGTAGAGTCTCATTTATGGATGTGTTGCACGCCACATTTATAATTGAGAGGCTATAGGGCATTTAGGAAATGTTACCCTTCTTTTTTTTTCCAGATCGTGCCATAGAGCTAAGTCGTAAGAAGTCAGTATAAAGTTTTCACCGAATTTTTGTACGCACTAGAGGTACTATCACAATATAGCTTTAAGGCGTAGATGTAATTTCTACTTATGTGGAAATGAAGTTACGAAAGAAACAGAAGATACGATGCAATATTGAAAGGTAAGTAAGTTAAAGGTGAAGAAGATACGAGATACTCAAGTACAAAAGGTTGTGAATAGTCGAGACTTCAGATATAGTTTGATTTTTAGTTTAATTTACATAGGAGACCCTCTATGAGTTAACATTCGAGGACGAATGTTCTAAAGGGGGAAGGATGTTACATCCCGTACTTTTCTATAGAAGATTTGTAACATAAGACCCCGTAAGTTTAACAACCTTGATGCCATTAGATACATTTTGATATGGTATTTATATGAGTGAAACATTTTTATAAAGTTTGAAAAAAGAGTATAATTTTATATAGTTTTTAATATTATTTTCCAAATATACTTTAAATTATACACATAATATGAGAAAATTTAGGAGATTTGCTTTATTGTAAAGATAGAAATTATTTTCTCACAAGAGAAGAAAGTTCTTTTTACCATTTTAAGAATTAAGCGTACGAAAATTTGTACTCTTTATACGAGATTAGAAAAATTAGAAGTTGAGAGAATATATATATTTTTACATGGACGTTTTAATGAAATAATAATATATATATTGATTTTATATGGTATCATATGACCATGATAGTAGGATGTATAAAATGTATTAAAAATAAGTAGAACTTTAGGTAATTTGAAACACTTCTTAATTATGTGGATAATTATTTAATTATCGGATAACGAGATATTACCTAGTTAACTAATAAGTATTGAATAAGATTAAAAAATACCCAACCCCCACGTGGCAGAAAGCCACTACACAATTCACGACTCTTAGTATTAGGGGGAGGTGGCAACTAATTCATGACTCTTAGTCATTGGGTAAATTTATCATTCAGCTCAAATTGTCCAAACAACATTCTGATAAGATTTATTTCGCTTAGGAGATGATGAATAGATCTTCACGTATAATCTTTTTCTTGTTTTTGTTTATTTTGAGAAGGCTTCTTCTGGTTCATTTCTGGTATTTACTTTGCTGCTCATCCTCTGGTTATTTTTCTTTTAAATCCAATAGGTATCAAGTGTCGCTACTTTATTCTATTAATATCAACTGATCTTTTACCCAATGGAACTTGCACTGAAACTACTGGATTAAATTAAGGGATTAGACAAAAGTGACAATGTCATCTAAATGGAAACCCAAGGAAAATGGTGCCATTCCTTGCCCTTCAAAAGATATGGGAGGTTGTAGTAAAGGAACCTTAAATTTGAGATGTATATATTCTGAGAATTGGATGTCACAACTGTTATTGAAAGCTAAAGAAATAACACAAAAATATAAATTGAAGGAAATATATAAGATTCAGAACTTCATTGCTCATGTTCAAAATCTAAGGGTGCAAATAATACTTCCGGTGGCAAGCTATGTAAGGCAGCTGCTAGAGAAAATTCTAATGATAACTATGTACTCTGCCTAGCAGTTGGGGTTGCTCGGAATGCAAATCTGAAGCATTTTCAGTACCATTTGTTCAAGGATGAACCGATAATTGTAACTAATGTACTTGATAATGCATTGGGATTGAGCTGGGAACCTTGGTTATGTGGCGTGCTTGTCGACAATTCAAAGATAAGCTTGTAGTTCAAAGAAGCTAACATGTCAGTCAAATTGTCATCTTTAGTCTTAAATCATGAGATTGCTGTAGTTATATTGATAGAGCAACTTTACAGAATAACAATGTAGAAGGCAATCTGAAGCTACGCAGGAGGGTATGGATCTTCAATAATTCAAATAGAGATCTCATGGTGCCTTAAGCAACGTGAGATTTTGCAAATTTAAACAAGTACGGTGTAATCCTTCTCAAGAATATCACACGGATTTTTTCCCTACTCCAGGTATGTTAAGGATATTCCTTCGTTCTTTTGGCATGATCCAAGTAACGAGACGTAAACGTAATGTTATTCCATAAGTGGTTCTACTCTTAGCAGTTAAGGATATCTACGTTATTCATTCCTATAAAGTGATATTCAAGCATGTCTAGGTATGTATCTAGTTCCCTATTGAGGTATTTGATAAAGATGTTAACGTTTATAATATAGTAATACATGAATCTTTATGCATATTCATTTACCACATAGCTACAATCGGTCGGGTAGTCATGCATTTACCACCGGGCTACGGCCGGTGAGGCAGTTACCGCTGGTTGGGCAGTTATTTATCATTATTTACCACCAGTTGGGCAGTCATGTATATTCTTTTACCACCGAGCTACGGCCGGTCGGGCATTCATGCATTTACCACCGTGCTACGGCCGGTTGGGCAGTTACATATTTATCATCGAGCTACGGCCGGTAAGGCAGTCATGCATTTACCACCGAGTTGCGGCCGGTCGGGCAATTACCATTGATGAGTTGAGAAGTCATGCATCATACGATATGGATAATAGAAATAGTCTAGAAAAGAAGCACTATATATGTAAGTATTATAAGTATGCATATGTGGTGGCATTATTCAGGTTGATTCTTATATGTCTTTAATTAATGTTGACTTATTATCATGTTTCAGTTCTGCCTTACATACTCAGTACATTATTCGTACTGACGTCCTTTTGTTGGGGACGCTGCTGTCATGCCTGCAGGTATAGATAATCAAATTAACGAGCCCTCATAGAAGACGAGGTTCGCATTCAGCGAAGGATCGGTAAGACTCCACCTCATCGGAGTGAAGTCGAGTCTATGAGTCATTGTGTCAGGGTGGTTTGCTCGGGCCAGTGCGGCACCGGTGCCAGCCACGCTTCCTAAGGTCTAGGGATGACAGAATCATTGATCTCAAGGCCACCATGTGGCCTCCCCTCCTCCTCCAATCGGGATAAGTGGTCCTCCACTTGATTTTCACTCCCCTTGCGCTCTTGAATCTCAAGCTCAAACTCTTGTAAAAGAAGAACCCTCCGCATAAATCTTGCCTTAGAATATTTCTTGCTCATCAAATATCGAAGTGTTGCATGGTCGGTGTGCACCTTTGTACCCATCAAGTAGAGCGGAACATATCCATAGCAAAGACAATAGCAAGGAGCTCTTTTTCAGTCACCGTATAGTTGACTTGGGCCTCGTTCATGGTCTTACTATCATAGTGAACCGGATGGAAGATCTTGTTGATACGTTTCCCCAATACCGCTCCAACTGCCACATCGCTCACATCACACATGAGCTCAAAGGGTAAGCTCCAATTTGGTGCAGTGATAATAGGAGTAGTAGTCAACTTATAATTGAGCAGTTCAAATGCCTTCATACAATCTTCATTGAAATGGAACATGGCATCCTTCTCCAAAAGTTTTCACAAGTGGTTTACCACCTTAAAAGTCCTTGATGAATCGTGGGTAAAACCCCGCATGACCTAGAAAGCTCCTCACTCCCTTCATGGAAGTAGGGGAGGGAGTTTGGATATCACTTCAATTTTTTCTTTATCAACCTCTATACCATTCTTTGAAATCTTGTGACCGAGGATAGTTCCTTCCTCGACCATGAAGGTGATTCAAAACCAAGTTAGTTTTCTCACATCGTGCCAATACCTTGTCCAAGTTATCCAAGCATTCTTCAAAATAATTCCCCACTACAGAAAAATCGTCCATGAAAACCTCAAGAAAGTACTCCACCATATCGGTAAAGATGGCCATCATACACCGTTGAAAAGTCGACGGTGCATTGCATAACCCAAATGGCATCCGCGAGAATGTAAAAGTTCCATAGGGGCAAGTGAAAGTGTTCTTCTATTGGTCTTCAGGAGCAATAAGAATCTAATTATATCTGGAGTATCCATCAAGGAAGCAATAAAAAACACGTCCGGCCAACCTATCCAACATTTGATCAAGAAATGGAAGCGGAAAATGGTCTTTCCGTGTAACTTTATTGAGCTTCCTATAGTCCATGCACACTCTCCACCCAGTGATAGTTCTTGTGGGGATCAATTCATTTTTGTCATTTGTTATCACAATCATGCCCCCTTTCTTTGGGACACATTGCACCGGTGATGTCCACGAACTATTGGAAATGGGGTAAACAACCCCGGCATCCAACCATTTGATGATTTCCTTCTTCACTACCTCTTGCATATCTTCATTCAATCTTCTTTGATGTTCCACGGAGGGTTTGGAATCCTTCTCCAGAAAAATTTTGTGCATGAAAAAGATGGGGCTTATACCCCAAATATCCGCCAATGTCCAACCTATTGCTTTCTTCCTCCTTTGGAGCACCGCCAAGGTAGAATCTACCTGCACGTTAGTTAAGCATGAGGAAATAATAATAGGTAAAGTGGAACAAGGTCCAAGAAACTCATACTTGAGGTGTGGAGGCAAAGGCTTTAACTCCAGGGTGGGAGGCTCCTCTATTGAGGGCTTTGTTGGTGGAGTCTTCCGGTTCTCAAGATCCAAGGAAAGTTTTCGGGGCTCATAAGTATATGACCTCATTCCTTGCAAAACATTGACACATTCTACAAAGCCTTCCTTCTCATCCTCATCATGATTTAGCAACACAGCTTCCAAGGTATGAACAACATTCATCACATCACTTGTGTCATCAACAATTACTTTGGTCACTAGATCCAAGAACTAACAAACTTCGGTGCTATTTGGTTGCCTCATTGATTTGCATACATCGAACACCACTTTTTCATCACCCACCCTGAAGGTGAGCTCACCGGATTCTACATCAACTAGAGCCTTCCCAGTAGCAAGGAAAGGTCTCCCCAAGATAATGGGCACCTCGTAGTCAACCTCACAATCAAGGATCACAAAGTCCGCTGGAAGGATGAACTTGTCGACCCGAACTAACACATCATCAATTATACCCAATGGCCTTTTCATGGTCCGATCCACCATTTGTAGCCTCATCGATGTGGGTCTTGGTTTCCCAATCTCCAAATTTTGAAACAGAGAGTAGGGCATCAAGTTAATGCTTTCCCCCAAATCACATAAAGCTTTGGCAAAATCGGCACCCCCAATAGTGCACGAGATTGTGAAGGCACCGGGATTTTCTAACTTTGGAGCCATGGAGTGCATAATAGCACTCATTTGATGAGTCATTTTGATTGTTTCACAGTTCATAGATCTCTTCTTTGTTACCAAATCCTTCATGAACTTGGCATATCTCGGCATTTGTTCTAAGGCTTTAACAAACGACACATTTATAGATAAACTCTTCATCATATCAATAAATTTCTTGAATTGATTCTCATTATTTTGCTTTGCGAGTCTTTGAGGATATGGAGGAGGAGGCCTTGGTATGGGTGCCTGGTCCTTTTGCACTACCGGATCCGGTATGTCTATCACGTGCTCCCTAGACGGGTTCACTTCCTCTGGTGTCTCCTCCACACTTTCATCAATGTCAATCCGCACCTCTTCATTAGCTTGAACATCATTTCTTGGCATGTCATCTTCTTGAACCAACACATCATCATCTACCACTCTTCTTTGGTTTGAGGTACTTGCAACTCCATCTCTCCCGCTTCTTTTTGTTACGGCCATTGCATGCCCCGTTTTCTTCCCACCCTTCGGGTTCACCACCGTATCACTAGGTAGTGCCCCATTAGGGCGAGTATTTAAAGCTTGAGAAATTTGGCCAAGTTGAACCTCCAAACTACGGATGGACGTGTTGTGAGAGGCTAATTGGGCATCAGAGTTGGTATTTTTCTCCATCATTTGCTTGAACATATTTTCAGTCCGTCCCATTTCACTATTGGAAGAACTAAGACCTTGCGACGGATATGGAGACAGGTTGTTTGGCTGTTGATACATTGAGGGACTTTGAAAGCCCGACGCCCAATTTCCTTGATTGTTATTGTTCCACCCCTTTGATTGTTGTTGCCGCCCCAATTGCTTTGATTGTTTCCACCCCAATTATCTTGATTATTGCCTCCCCAATTTCCTTGGTTACCTTGATTACCCTAATTGCTTTGATTATTGTTATTTCCCCAATTGTCTTGGTTGTTGTTGTTGCCACCACTACAATTTACTTGGTGGCCTTGTGATCTCCATTGTTGTTGATTTGGAGCATTGTTTCTTTGGCCCTGGTAATTGTTGACATATTGCACCTCTTCTTCTTTCTCATCATATGAATCACCTTGATTATACCCACTATCATCTTGATCAAATTGTTCCGGACGGTTTTGTACTTGTTGTCATCTTTGCCGTCTCTTGTTCATCATCATTTTCACCCCTTCCATAGCATTCACTTGTTTTGGACCTTGAACATGTTGAAGTTGAGCCTTGGCCAATTGGTTCATGGTGGTTGCCAGTTCCGCAATAGCTTTCCCATGATCATGTAGCTCCTTGTGTAGGTGAATGACATTTGGGTCACCTTGAGGAACATTGGACCTACTTTGCCATGCCGACGAGGTATCCGGATCTCATCCAAAATTTCACAAGATTCAGAATAAGGCGTGTTCATGAAATTACCCCTGTCAAGTTGATTTACCACACACTGATTTGTTGTGTTGATCCCCCTGTAGAAGGTCTGTTGGATCATGGCCTTGGTCATATCATTATTCGGGCATTCTTTGACCATAGTACGATATCTTTCCCAAATCTTATGCAATGGCTCATTGGGCTCTTGCTTGAACGCTAGAATTTTATCCCTTAGTGTAGATATGTGCCTCAGAGAGAAGAAGATTTTGGCAATGAACTTTTCGGCCAACTCATCCCAAGTGTGTATGGAATGATTGGGTAATCTCTCTAACCATTCCAAAGCCTTTCCCCGTAGAGAAAAGGGAAATAGCCTCAAACGCAGTGCATCCTCGGAAATATTTGTTTGCTTGCTCCCCCAACAAGTATCGACGAACCCCTTGAGATGCTTGTAGGAATTTTGGTGTGGAGCTCCGGTGAAGAAACCCCGTTGCTCAAGTAGTGTAAGCATCCTGTTGGTTATTTTGAAGTTACCCGCCCTAATCTGGGGCGGGACTATAGCACTAGCATAACCCTCGTTCGGCAAAACCCATTGTGCTACTCTTGGTGGAGGTGGGGGAGGGTTTGGGATATTATCATGAGGCGGCCGGCCTCGCCTGTCTCCCTGATCATCGTCTACCTCCTCCCCCGGTGGCAAATTTCTGATGGGCTTGTTGTTGAGAGCCATTTCGTACCTATAAGCAATTCAAAACAAAATTAGTGACTTGGAAGGAAAGAAAGAGAAAACAGAAAAAATCCTAAATATATAGCTAAATCCGTTTAACACCCCAGCGACGGCGCCAAAAATTGATCTAGGCCAAACCCACACCATAATTAAGTAGTGAGGCGATCGATGCAATAATAAACCCAAAGATGGTCGGATCGAATCCACAGGGAGTTAGAAATGGGATTAGGTGTGTCTAGCGTTAATGTATGTTTTGACCCAAATTACACTTCCACAATATTGATTTGTGTTCTACTTCTACTTTGTTCTATTGTTTGCAAGTATAAAACTAAGGGACAATATTTTTGGTTTTGAGTCCTTTTTCAAATAATATAAGGATCTAGGGTCGTGACTTCCACCTAGGTGGTTACCTAGTGGGTTGTATATTCTGGGGCAAGTTAGATTGGTCGAGGTTGTAATATAGCAATGACACCCGGGTACTCACTCTATACCTCTCGGTAGTTTGAGTGATTTTTCCCAATTTGTATTTCTCAAGTCCAAATGGGTATTGCACAAAACTAGTGATAATAGCTCAAGTCGGGTCTTACTATCTCTAGATTCAACCCTTTAATTAGGGCTATCAATTTCTTGAGTTCACCCCAGTTTCTTGTTAGCCAAGTTTTCCTAGACTTAGTCTCTCTTTCTCAAGTAAAGACTAAGTCAGTTAGGCATGAATCAATGTTTGCAGCCATTAATTCTTGAGTTCAAGAAAGAACTAGGCTAAATATCATTAACCCAATTACAAAAAAGCCCTAATTCAAACACCTATTAAATACCGACAGTAGGGTTGGGTCACAACCCTAGCTAGAAATTTAACTACTCATGAAAAATGCATAAATTAAAGAAGAAATAAAGATAGAATCCATAATAATTAATTATGGGATGAAAATCTAGTGTTTGGAGACAAATCTAGTACAAAATTACTTAAAGCAGTAAAGAAAAACAGCACAGATGCTCCTCTAATACGAAACTTAACCTAAAAATGACAAAAGGTCTTATTTATGCTAAACTGAAAATATCAAATGCTCCTACGGAGGTTGTGCGGCTGCATAGTTCTAAGTGCGATCGCACTCTGAGCTTGACTGGTCAACAGGGCCTTTTGCAGTCACATAAAAGTGAGATGCGGCCGCACTTCATCTAGTTGTGTGGACCGCACATTTTTGAGTGCGGCCGCACACTTGGCTTGACCTGGGATCTGGACTTGACTTTGCGGACCGCACAAAAGTGAGTGCGGCCGCACCTTTGTCTTATGCGTCCGCACAAAAATGTGCGGACCACATATCTTCATGGCATTCTCTGAATCTCTTCTTATGTAGTCCCTGTATTAGTGAATGCGGTCGTACACTGGCTTCTGCGGCCGCACAAAATCCCAACTCTCTGAATCTCTCTTCTGCGGCCGCACCAAAATTATGTTGTCCGCATAATCTGAAGCTACTATTACAGGGATCCTTCATTAATTGCGGCCGCACACAATATTGTGCAGTCCGCGCTCTAAGCACTTTTTCCCTGTTCTTGTCCTTGTCCAACTTTGACTCCTTTTTGAGTTGATTTTCACTTTTTTTGTTCGTTTCCCAATATTCCTGCAAGGAAGATCATTTCATTAGTTCTCGGGGATACCTTTAAGCATTTTCGAGCTAAAACACAAGTAAAAGAGAGCAAATAATCAGTTAAAATCCCTACTTATAAACCTCCACCCTGCCGTCCCCCACCCTTAGCTGGCTCTGCAAGTAGAGCGGCAACTATGGCAGCAACCATGGCCTGACAAGTCTATGGACCTAACTGAATCCATGGAGTCTGGGTAGTCTGTGGACGTGCACCCCTCTTGATTCTGGAACAGTCTCTAAACATATGATAGGTATCACCACACTCAAATCAAGCTCTCGGTGGCGTGGCTGCTGGGACTAGCTTGGGCCTGGTCGGCTGGACTGGCTGTTGAAGGCATGCTGTGCAGGAGGTGCACTAGAAAGTTGCTGAGCAACGTGTGCAACCTGATATCTCGAAATAACTGGAGCACCACTAGAAGCTGTAAGTGCTAAGTGAACTAGATGGATCACATATCCCCTACCATGAAGGGTTGTAGCTGCAGCGTGGCCACTACTAAATCCTCTAGTACCTCGAGGCCTTTTGGCCTCCCTGTCCTCTCTCTCATGGCCCTGCATACCCTCCAACCCCCATGCAATCTCTAATACTTGCTGATATGGGGTATTCGTCTCCAACTCTCAAGCCATGTTGAATCTAATACCATCGTTGAGCCCCTCGATAAATCAACGGACTCGCTCTCTGAATGTAGAAACCAAATTAGGTCCATGTCTAGAAAAATCACTGAATCGGACAAAATACTTTGACACTGTCATAGTACCCTAGCGCAGTTGCTCAAACTCCACGCGTCATGCATCCCTAAGGGTCTGAGGAACAAACTCTCTCAAGAACATCTCTGAAAACTGAATCCGTGTGAGTGAAGTTGCATCGGCTGAGCTACCCTCCTCGCCAACTCGCCACCACTGATACGCTGCTCCTAACAGCTAGAATGTAGTAAAATCAACCCCACTCGTCCCCATAATACCCATGTTGTGGAGAATAAGGTGGCACTTCTCTAGGAGGGTGATACTTCTTGAACCTCTCAAGTCTAATTTGCTCCTATTCAGATGCCAGTGCCCTAACCTCGAGTTGAACCGGAACAACATGTTGCAATGGTATAACCTCTGGGACCTGACCAACATGGACCCGGTACTCTAGAGTACGGGCTGCGGGATTCTAAGCTCCTCCCCTAGCCTGAGATGTGGCTAGTACAAGTGGAATCAACCCCACCTGAGCTAGAGTACCGAATATGCTCAAAAGTTGTGCGAGGGTCTCCTGAAGTGCGGGGGTGGCAACAGGCGCCTCGGCTGCCTGCCCCCAACTGGAGCTACTGGTGGCTCCTCTATCGCAGCTCGAGTAGGTGCTCTAGCTGCACCCCATGCCCCTCCTCGGCCTCTCGTGACTCTAGCAGGGGGGGCGCGAGTGTTTGATCATAGGATCCAGTAGTGCGTGTCCTCACCATCTGTGAGAGAATAAAAAGACAAAGATTCAGTATTTCGAAGTCAACCAATTTGCAGGATAAGGAATCAAAGAAGTGAAGTTTTTCCAAACAGTTACGTAGCCTCACGAAGATAAGTACAGACGTCTCCGTACTGATCCGCAAAACTCTATTAAACCTGCATATAACTCGTAACACCTATGAACCTAGAGCTCTGATACCAACTTATCATGACCACAATTTCCCTCTATAGGATGTCGTGATGGAACCTAGTCTCTACGACTAGGTAAGCCTAACATGCATAAAGAAATAGCAGAAATACTACTAAAACATCAAATAAAACCTTCAGAATATAACAATAATAAACTCAACAGTACAATAGCCAACACTCTCCCCAAAACATGGTGTAACAGGAGTCATAAGCTCTACAAAAAAGTAAATATAGTCTCGATATACAATATTGTTTGAAACAAGAAGTAAACAGTAGAATGTATGAAATAGAAGGGGACTCTGAGGCCTGCGAACGTCGAGCAAGCATACCTTGAAGTCTCCAAAGGCAGCTACTCAATAAAACTCTAGTGTCCGGCACAAGCAAACGTACCTGGATCGGCACAAAAAGATGTGTCGATCCATAATGGTACCAATAAGTATCAAGCCTAACCTCGGTAGAGTAGTGATGAGGCTAGGTCAAGACACCTACTAGGACACAATAAACAGTATGAAAAATATAATAACGATAAACAATGGAGGTCGGAGAAATAACTGATACGAAATAAGTTAATAACATAAACTAATATCGAAAATTGTAAGAATAGAGATAACATAATGGAAGAAATTAAAGGGAACCACCAAAATTCAAATACGGATCCATACTAATAAGACAAGGAAGAATAAAAGCAACAAGGAGTATTCAACCAATAACTCTTTACAACATGAGATAAACAACAAGAATCACGAACGAGGTGCCGCCTCGTACAAAACAAGAATCACAACCGAGGTACCACCTCGTATTTACATTTGTCAAGTTCAATCACAATATTTTAATATACCACCGCGTGAGCCTTACATATAGATAGTTTTCAAAATATTTTCCCGAAATAGCTACATGCACTTTAGCCCACCTTTATGACGCGTCGTGGCTCAAGTAATTCCCTTACAAGCAACATGCACATAAGTCCCACCTTATGCATCCGCATGCACATTAAGCTCTATCCTTATACTGCTGCATGCACATCAATATGATATCACAATAACAATTCACACCACAAGTGCTCATATGTCACAACTTGCCAATTATCAACAATATCAATGTTTCCACAACAATAGCTGCCGCCTCAATCACAATGTGTACAAGAATATCATAATAACGGTGAATGTAAAATTCTCAACAAGAAAGATATATAAACAATTAACACTTCGCCTCAATGTGATAATGGCTTTCACAACTTCAACACCAATTACTCAACAATGAGAAAGACAATGTGTAACCACGACACTAAATAAGAATAACTCACTATGAAAGAGATAATATATACCGATGACTTCAAATAAGGATAATCAACAATGAAAGAGATAACATGTAATAATGACTTCAAATAATGATAATCAATAGCGAAAGAGATAACATGTAACAATGACTTCAAATAATGATAAATCAACAATGGAAGAGACTACATGTAACGATGACTTCAAATAATGGTAATCAACAATGGAAGAGATAACATGTAACAATGAAAGAGGCAACAAGTTCAACTAATGCATAAGAGCAAAATATCAACTATGATGTGGAATAAGTGTTAACAAAGTCATTTAAAATATGTAAGGATAGACCAACACAAGTATGAGTAGATTGACCATGAGAATTTAGAACCTGATATGATAATTCAATTAGAGTATGGAAAGAGTCTAAGTAGCCTAAACCGGTAAAATACCACATATAACTCATGTATCCACTTGTTACCTTGCATACACGTCTTTCACATAGCATAAACGACACAATCCCAATACTAAGGGGTAGTTCCTCAACACAAAGTTAGGCAAGATACTTTCCTCAACTAGGCCAACTCAACCCTCAAAAATATCTTTTCCCCTAAAATTCGCCTCCACACGGCTCAAATCTAACCAAAATCAAACAATACAAGGGAAAATAATTACAATAAATAAAGTTATAATCTTTACACTTTTCTTAAAAATTCAACTCGGGGCCCGTCTGCTAAAAATTCAGGTTCAAAGGTAGATTTCAATTACCCATAACCCTACGAGTTTGTATACGTGATTAGTTTCAAAATCCGAGTCCAAATCAACTCTCAAAACTCAAAATTTTATTTTTCAAAAACTTGACAAGATTTCACAAATTTTCACTTTGATTCACATGATTTTGATGTTAAAATCTAAGATATGTTGATGGAATACAATTGGAAGATAAGAATCACTTACCCAAAGTTTGTATATGAAAATCGCCTCTCCAAATCGCCTCCTACCTAGTATAGGGTTCTAAAATGTGAGAAATGAGGTGAAATTCTGACTTTTCCAACCTTATGTGCAATTGGAGATGTCTCAATTGCGACATGGGTTTGCAATTGCGAACCCTCACAATTGCGAAGAAAATCTCGCAATTGCGGCACTGATAGGCTTGGAGAATTTCTCGCAAATGCAAAGATGGGTTCACATGCTCACCTCGCAAAAGCGACAAAGTTATCGCAAATGCAAACCTGGCGTAGCCCAAGTCACCTTCGCAATTTCAACCTAGGCATCACAATTTTGATACTTGTGATCCCATTATAAGGTTGCAATTGTGACACTGGTGTCGCAAATGCGACACCAGAGGCAGATGCACACCAGATTTCTGGTTTTAGTCCAAAACACTCTGAGGCATGTCTGAAACTCATCCAAGCCCTCAGGGCTCCAAACCAAACATCCACACAAGTCTAAAAATATAATACGAACTAGATCGCACGATCAAAACACAAAATAACATCTAAAACTATGAATCGAACATTAAAACACAAGAATTTTGAAGTAAACTTCAAGAACTTCTAGAATTGCAACTAAACGTCTGAATCCTATCAATCAATTTAAAATGCTACCAAATTTAGCAGAAACGTTCTAAATAGCATAACGGACCTATTCCAAGTCCCAAAATCACATTCCGGGCTCGATAGCTAAAAGTCAATCTACGATCAAACTTTTCAACTTCAAATTGCCAAATTTCGACAAAACAACACAAATCAATCTACGGACTTCCGAATTCAATTACGAGCATATGCCCAAGTCCAAAATCACAATACTAAGCTATCAAAGCTATCAAAACACCATTTCGAGGTCGTTTTCGCAAAAGTCAATATTTGGTCAATATTTCTAATTTAAGCTTCTAAGTCAAGAATCAAAGGGTTCAAATCAACCCGAAATATTTCCAGAATGAAACTAATCAACCCCGTATGTCATAAAATCATAAACACACATATATGAAGCATAAAAAAAGTAGGGCACAATTACACAAAACAACATGTCGGGTCTTCACAACAGCGAGCATAAACTCAATGAATTAATTTTGATTTATAATAATTTTAGTTACTTGAATAGTTCACATAATGATATTGACCTTGAAAATCTATATGGATATCATGACTAGTAATATAAGATCATCTATAATTCATGCACGTGAATTATGCTTGCATAGAGCACGTTTCGGCTTGTAGGTTTATTCACTAATAGTAGTTATATTTATCAGGTTCACCACTATTTTCCTATGTAACTAGACTAGATATCATCTTTTTTTAGTCTAACTAGGTGAATAGTGAGCCTAATGTAAAGCCCATTACTAGGAGGAAAGGACAAGGAACAAATATTTTCTAAAGTAAGGGTTTCTTTTTCTTTAGGCTTTCTTGCTTGTGGTGAATCAGATATTTTTTATTTCAATACTAAGAGTGGAAGGGTGGGAGCAAGATAAAAATACTTAGAGTTTCATTCTTTCCTTATAGTAGCAATTGTGAATCAGGTATGTAATTCTCTTAGATGCTCCATGGTCTAGTGTGAGATTTGAGCTTGAGTTTTATTCCTCCATTTTGGTTATGATTATTCATAACTATTTATCAAATATTTTGCATCATTAATTATTCACATTTAATTATTGAAATGCTGGAACTTGTGTTTATTTCGGTTGAGTCTTAAATAAATGTTAAGTGTATTATAAGCTGGTTCGCTTAGTGGGTAGTGTTAGCTAGATGTCAGTCACGTCTGGGGGGTACTTTGGGACGTGACAAAATTGGTATGGGAGCCTAGGATTTAAGTCCCGTAATATAAAGAAGTGTTTGGTAAAGTCTTGTTCATGGGTATGTAGACGTCCATACTTTTAACTTTGAGGCTATTAAAAATCTAGCATGTTTTCCCTTCTTTCATTCTTTATTCGTGCATTGAGCTAAATCAAGTTGAACCTTGGGATGTACTTTCCACAGATGGCTAGTACATGTATACCCTACTCTACTGGACATCACAATTGAATTGAAAGTTTTAAATAATATATATGTAGCAGAGCTTGACCTTTGAGTACATGGAATGTTGTGTGCATTAGTTGTTGTTGGGGTTGGACATGTTGAAAAAAATTGGGATAGCTCTATTTTCAAATGAACCTCTACTAAAATTTATAAGAAGTTTGAGAGTTAATCAATTTTTTTTTAATGTTAAAAATCTGTGTGATCAGCAAGTGGCCTAAGGGTGTGATTTTTGGCTAAGAGCAATTTATTCAACATTCGAGATTGTAGATACAACTTTTTGTGATAACTCTGATCAAGAGAGGGAAAAAGTTGAGCAGGAGGGTGAAAATTAAAATAGCTTAGCCATGTTTATGTTGTTAGGCTTGGTGGTGAAAGACATTTTAGGAAAGTCCATATATAGTTTTTAGCTTAATGCCTCTTGATACAAAAACAACAACAACAATAAAGTAAAATCCCACTAGTGGGGTCTGGGGAAGGTAGTGTGTACGTAGACCTTACTCTTACCCCGCAAGGGTAAAGAGGTTATTTTCGAAAGACCCTAGGCTAAAGAGAACAAAAAGACAAAAGGAGACAATATCAGTATCACCACTAAAATCATAGAAAAAATAGGAACAACATGAAACCCATAAGAAAGATGCAAAGCAAAAGCGATAGCTAGTAAAAAAGTCCGACGCTGAAAAGCGAAATAGTAAGACACGACATTGCCACTAGCTAGCTTAGACAAAAACCCTACCAAACTAGTCTCACAACGGTACGAAGTAAGGCAAGAATCAACTACCTCCTAACCTACAACCCTAATACTCAACCTCTACATCTTCCTATCAAGTTCCATTTCCTTGAAAATCTGAAGCCTCGCCTTGTCCTGCCTGATCACCTCTCCCCAATACTTTTTTGGCCGCCCTCTACCTCTTCTCGTGCCCTCCACAACTATCCGCTCACACCTCCTTACCGGGGCATCTGGGCTCCTCCTCTGTACATGCCCATACCATATGAAGCTCGATTCCCGCATCTTGTCATCAATGGAGCCATGCACACCTTCTCTTAAATATCATCATTCCTAATCTTATCCATCCTAGTGTGCTCGCACATACACCTCAACATCCTCATTGCTGCTACTTTCATCTTATGGATATGTGAGTTCTTAACAGGACAACACTCAGCCCCGTACATCATATCCAGTCTAACCACCACTTTATGGAACTTACCTTTGAGTATCGATGGCTCTCTCTTGTCACACAGGACTCCAGATGCTAACCTCCATTTCATCCATCCTACCCCAATACGGTGTGTGACATCCTCATCGATCTCCCTCCCCTATGGATAACCGACCTAAGGTACTTGAAGCTGACTGTACTTGGGATGACCTGTGAGTCAAGCCTCACATCCACACCCATCTCCCTTTGAATATGGTGTGTTAACGCATCCATCACCAGGGCGAATAAGAACCGACTAAGCACAGAGCCTTAGTGTAACCCTATAAAAATTGTAAAATGCTCAGAGTTGCCTCCTACTGTCCTTACCCGAGACTTATCCCCATCATACATATCCTTAATTGCCATGATGTAGGGAACCGACACACCTTTTGATTCCAAGCATCTCTATAGAACTTCTCTAAGAACCTTGTCATATGATTTCTCTAGGTCAATAAACACATGTGCATGTCCTTCTTCCTATCTATGTAATGTTCCACCAACCGCTTAACAAGGTGTATAACTTCTGTAGTAGAATGACCCGACATAAACCCGAACTGGTTGTCGGATACAGACACCGACATCCTCACCCTCACTTCAACCATCCTCTCCCACACTTTCATGGTATGACTCGGTAATTTGATACCCCTATAATTGTTACAACTCTGTATATCACCTTTGTTCTTATACAATGGAACCACTGTACTCCACCTCCACTCATCTGACATCCTCTTCGCCTTAAAAATAACATTGAACAACCCAGACAACCACTCCAAACCTGCTCTCCCCACACACTTCTAAAATTCCACCGGAATCTCGTCAGGCCCTGTCACTTTTCCCCTACTTATCTTACTCATAGCTCCCACGACCTCCTCAACCTTGATGAGCCTGCGGTACCCAAAGACACGGTGACTCTCGGAATGCTCCACTTCACCTAGCACGATATCCCGATCCCCTTCTTCATTCAGAAGTTTATGAAAGTAAGTCTTCCATCTCTTCTTAATCTGGGAATCTTCCATCAATACTCTACCACCCCCAAACTTGATGCATCTCACTAGGTCAAAATCCCGAGCCTTCCTCTCTCTCAACTTGGCCAGTCGGAATAGCTTCTTCTCCTCGCCTTTTTCCCCTAGTTCCTCGTACATACGACTATAAGTCGTAGTCTTAGCCTCCGTGACCACCAACTTAGCTTCCTTCCTAGCTACCTTATACCTCTCCATGCACGCACGCCTCTCCTCCTCACCTATGCTCCCCACTAACTTCAGGTACGCCACCTTCTTCGCTTTCGCTTTACCTTGGACCACTTCATTCCACCCCAAGTCTCCTTTGTTCTCTCCAACGACGCCCATCGAGACCCCTAACACCTATCTCGCAGCCTTACTTATACAGTCTGTTGTCGTTGACCATATAGTGCCCGCGTCACCACTGCTCCTCCAAGCTTCCATAGCCGACAACCGCCCCTCCAACTCTTTGGCTTTACTTTATTATGCCTCTTGATATGAATCATTATTATTAGTGTTATTATAATGGTGTATGATAATAATGTTAGTATAAATGTCATTTGAGTATAAATAATTCCTTCAAGTTCATTGAATATGAGCATTATAGTGGTGATATGTGATGCACGACATGTTCATGGTGGGAGTTCGTGGATGGATTCTAGCTTGTGAGAGTAATGCACCAGCATTGTAAGATTTGGAGTATGAAACTCAGGAACACATTTGCTTAATTATCCATTAACATAAGGGTAAGGCATGGGGTATATATACTACTACATACCATGAGGGGAAAAAAATGAACTACGAAGGAAGTTTGAGTAATTAAACGACATGACTGTCCCCAAGAATAGTAATTAGTTTGTATGATTTTGTTAATATACGTTGTGTTCGGTAGAACATATGTTTTGAGAAGATGAGTAGTATTTTAATGAGATAATAGTGTATATAAGGATAAAGAGCGAACTTGTGTACTTACATGTACCATCTGTAATTTTTATATAAGTGGATGAGCCTACTATTGGTGACTGGTCTATCGAACATGTGCGGATCTAGTTCATAATCGTGATACACTTATAGACTAGTTATAGTTTGAAACAATTGACCTTTAGGTTATTCTTATCTTAGATTGGATGACTTCGTATTGCCCTATACTTAATTACCATGAAAATATTATCTTATTTTCTATTTGAATTGATCCTAATATTGAATATAAAGGATTCTTGGTATGCCTATAAGCAAAGCTACCTCATTAGTAAAAGGTCTTTGTATGATAAATAAAGGTCATGTATTATATCTAACTATAACTCGGGGTAATAAAGTTGAGTAACCGACTATTGAGATAGACTTAGTATTAAATTAGTTTCTAAATATATTTTCAGAGAACCTACCGAGTGTACCGCATTATAGGGGGATAGTCTTGGGTTTTAATATACTGGCAGACTCTTAGTTATATTTTGTTGATATTATAAAAGGAGTTTGTGGAGTCAAAGAAACTAAGAGAAAAAGTTACAAGACTTCAAGATTAAGAGCCCATTTGGATGGGCTTGTTTTAAGTGACTTTTAAGCCAAAAGTCATAAGTTAGGAATTTTAGCTTTTGGCTTTTGGCTTATTTTTGTCATTTTAGCTTAAAAACAAGTTCTTAAAAGTACTTTTTTACTTTATCCAAACACTACAGAATGGATTGAAAGCTATTTTGGCCTAAAATCACTTAAAATAAGCCAATCCAAACGAGCTCTAAGAAGCCACTAGACCAATTATTTCACTTTGAGGTGCTTAAGTTTCATTTGTTAAAACAATAGTAGATTTATGAATTTTTTAATCAATAATAGACAGATGACTTAGAGTGCCATGAAGGAAAATTATTTTTTTTTACGCTTAGATGGATTATACATTTAGTAATAGGCATGCCATGGATAAAAGATAAAAGAGTTAAATATTCTGAAAATATGTTCCAAGATCAATTATGATTAGCGTGAACATTTGATGACGTCTCTTAGACAGTCGAAGAAACTATTAATCGTAATGTACGAGATGAATCGAGTATTCAAATTGTTCCTTAGCCTTCTAGTTATTATATTTATTAATGTATGAGAATATTTTTGTAGCTGATAGAAGCATATGCAACGATTGAGGATAATCATATGAACATCAAAATAATACCGATTAAATACTAGAGGCCATAACTGTGAATTTGATTTTTATACCATGATGTTTTTGAGCCTTGTGATGTCTACTAAAAAGGTAACACGAGATTAAAAAATATTGTTCTTTAGTGTTTGTGTCACGACCCAAATTTCCAACCATCGGGATCGTGATGGCGCCTAACATCATACTTGCTAGGAAAGCCAATGTTAGAATTTAGCTAACTATTTTTTTTAAATATTATTTGAATATAATTAAACAGTCTAAATCAGGTGATAACAAATGCGGAATTTAAATAAATATTGCTTAACCTTGAAACTATTACTACCACCCAGAACTGGTGTGTCACAATCCACGAACGTTCTATGAATACTTACAAATATTGGTCCGAAAGAAAAGTACATCTGTCTCGAAAGAAAATAAAACAGAAATGTAGAACATAGAAGTGGACGCCAGGGCCTGCGGACGCCTGCAAGACTACCTTGGGTTTCCTGAATGTATGTATGCAACCGACCTCTCGATCAGCCACAATCAGCTCCAAAATCTGCGCAGAAAGTGCAGAGTGCAGTATCAGTACAACCGACCCCATGTACTGGTAGATGCCGAGCCTAACCTCGACGAGGTAGTGACGAGGCTACGGGGGGACTTTTATAATATAACCTGCATACAATTTATAATAAAGTAAAAAGGAAGTATGAAACGAAATGGAACAGTAACTTGCAGTAAATAAATATGGAACCCAGCTATCTTGACAGTACTCAGGTATAACCAAATCCTTAGAGTCTCAGTGCCACAGAATAAAATCACAACAAAGGTAGAATACATAAACAGCAAAATGACGCGGCGCCCATCCCGATCCAATCATATAATCAGTAACAGTCTGGACATTTATCCTTATTACTCCTTTTGCGGCGTGCAACCCGATCCCACCTGTCAACTCTTATTACTCCTCAATATATCTCCCTTATTGCTCATGTTGCGGCGTGCAACCCGATCCCGCCTGTCCACCCTTTATTAGTCTTTGTTGCAGCGTGCAATCTGATCCCACCAAACAATCACATTTCACCCTTATTCCTCCTCAATAAGTCACCCTTATTACTCCTGTTGCGGCGTACAACCCGATCCCACCATATCAGTACCAATCACACAATAAGAACAAGTATTTCACAATTTAGCTCACGATCCTCCACAATATTTAAGCCACAACCAAAGCTAACGGAAATCAATACAATTATGAACCTTCACCAATTAATACTACACATCGAGACCAACCAAAATATACTATGAAACACCGACCAACCAGCTTGAACCAATAATACACAATGAAACTACGGAACAACTAATACTTTCAATAAATAAACAACATCTAGCAAGAAGCAATTAGACATAGAAGCATCAATAAGCATGAAACAATTAAGACAGGAAGATAACAAATTGGGAACGAGGAAGGGAACAGGCTAAACAATTAATTTTGGTGGCATATAGGTACTCGTCACCACACCTATACGCTACGCACATGGAATTTCACATAGCAATCAAGTGGGGTATCCCTAATCCCTCGATTCAAAGTTAGACCAAACACTTACCTCAATTTCACATGCCACTCACTGCTCAAGTACAACTTTCCCTTTAGAATTCACCTCCAATCCACCCGGACTGCGCGTGCAAATCAAGGTGAATGAAAATAAGGCTTTTAAGGCGAACGAGATCGGAATAGAGTCTTCATTCATAAGATGACCCTTTGGGTCATCACAATCTCCACCTCTAAAACAAACATTCGTCCTCAAACGGACATAGAAAAGTACCTGAACTGGCGAACAAGTTGGGATATCTACTCCGCATGTCCGACTCGGACTCCCAAGTAGCTGCCTCAACACGTTGACCTCCTTACTGCACTCGAACTGAAGGGTAACTCTTTGATCTCAACTGACAAACCTGTCGGTCTAAAATGGCTACCGGCTCCTCCTCATAAGTCAAATCTCTGTCCAATTGGACAGAGCTTAAATCTAGCACGTAGGACGGGTCACCATGATATTTCTGGAGCATAGACACATGGAATACCGGATGAACTGAGGATAACCCTGGAGGCAACGCAAGTCTATAAGCTGCCTTCCCCACTCTCTCGAGAATCTCAAATGGTCTGATATACCTAGGGCTCAACTTGCCCTTCTTCCCAAATCTTATGACACCCTTCATGAGCGATACCCGAAGTAATACTCTCTCTCCAACCATGAATGCCACATCACGAACCTTACGGTCGGCGTAACTCTTTTGCCTAGACTGATCTGCACGAAGTCGATCCTGTATGACCTTGACCTTATCTAAGGCCTCCTAAACTAAGTCTGTACTCTATAACCAAGCCTCTCCCGGCTCAAACCACCCAACTGGCGATCTACACTGTCTACCATATAATGCCTCATAAGGAGCCATCTGAATGCTTGACTGATAACTATTATTGTAGGCAAACTCTGCTAATGGAAAGAATTGATCCCAAGAACCTCCAAAATCAATAACACAAGCACGAAGCATATCCTCCAAGATCTGAATAGTATGCTCGGACTGTCCGTCCGTCTGAAGATAACCCCGGAGGCAACGCAAGTCTATAAGCTACCCCCCACTCTCTCGAAAATATCAAATGGCCCGATATACCTAGGGCTCAACTTTCCCTTCTTCCCAAATCTCATAACACCATTCATGGGCGATATCCTAAGTAATACCCTCTCTCCGACCATGAATGCTACATCACGAACTTTACGACCGGCATAACTTTTTTGCCTGGACTGAGCTGTACGAAGTTGATCCTGTATAATCTTGACCTTATCCAAGGCCTCCTGAGCTAAGTCTGTTCCCAATAACCGAGCCTCTCCCGGCTCAAACCATCCAACTGGCGATCTGCACCATCTACCATATAATGCCTCATAGGGAGCCATCTGAATGCTCGACTGGTAGATAATGTTGTAGGCAAACTCCGCTAACGGCAAGAAATGATCCCACGATCCTCCGAAATCTAGAACACATGCACGAAGCATATCCTCCAAGGTCTGAATAGTACGCTCGGACTGTTCATCCGTTTGAGGATGGAATGTTGTGCTCAACTCAACCCGCGTACCCAACTCACGTTGTACTGCCCTCCAAAAGTGCGAGGTAAACTGCATACCTCGATCAGAAATGATAGACACGGGCACACCGTGAAGGCGAATAATCTCCCGAATATAAATCTCTGCCAACCGCTCTGAAGAGTAAGTACTTGCCACAAGAATGAAGTGCGGTGAATTAGTCAGCCTATCCACAAATAACCCACACGGTGTCGAACTTCCTCTGAGTCTGTGGTAGTCCAACAACAAAGTCCATAGTGATACGCTCCCACTTCCACTCAAGAATCTCCATCTGCTGAAGAAAATCACTGGGTCTCTGATGTTTATACTTCACCTGCTGGAAATTCAAGCACCGAGCCACGTAAGCAACAATATCCTTCTTCATCCTTCGCCACCAATAATGCTGCCGCAAGTCCTGGTACATCTTGGCAGCACAGAGGTGAATAGAATACCGAGAACTATGAGCCTCCTCAAGGATCAACTCACGAATTCCATCAACATTAGGCACACATACTTGACCCTGCATCCTCAACACACCATCATCTCCAATTGTAACCTTCTTGGCATCACCATAACGAACTGTGTCCCTAAGGACCATCAAGTGAGGCTCATCATACTGCCGATCTCTAATACGCTCGAATAAGGGAGACCGAGTGACTGTACAAGCTATAACACGACTGGACTCTGAAATATCCAACCTCATGAACTGATTGGCCAAAGTCTGAATGTCTGAAGCTAGCTGATTCTCACTTACTGGAATGAACGCAAGGCTGCCTATACTCACTGCCTTCCTACTCAATGCATCGGCCACCACATTGGTCTTTCCTGGGTGACACAATATAGTGACATCATAGTCTTTCAATATCTCTAACCATATCATGTGCCTCAAATTGAGATCCTTCTGCTTGAACAAATACTGAAGGCTGCGATGATCCGTGAAAACCTCACACGGCACGCCATAAAGATAGTGCCTCCAAATCTTCAACGCGTGAACAATGGCTGCCAATTCTAAGTCATGGACAGGGTAATTCTTCTCATGAACCTCAACTGCCGAGACGCATATGCGATCACCCTACCCCCTGCATCAATACCGCTCCGACCCCAACACGGGAGGCATCACAATATACCGCGAAAGATCCCGAATCTGATGGCAATACCAACAACGGTGTTGAAGTCAAGGCTGTCTTGAGCTTCTGAGAACTCTCCTCACACTCGTCCGACCATTTGAATGGGGCACCTTTTTGAGTCAACTTAGTCATTCGGGCTGCTATAGATGAAAACCCCTCCACAAACCGACGGTAATAACTTGCCAAACCCAAGAAGCTCTTGATCTCTATGGCTGAAGTGGGTCTAGGCCAGTTCTTGACTGCCTCAATTTTCTTAGGATCTACCTGAATATCCTCTGATGATACGACGTGACCCAAGAAAATGACTGACTCCAACCAAAACTCGCACTTTGTACATTTAGCATATAACTTACTGTCCCTCAAAGTCTGAAGCACTATCCGAAGGTGTTGCTCATGCTCCTCCCGACTGCGGGAGTTTATTAGAATGTCATCAATAAACACAATTACGAAGGAATCCAGATAAGGCTTGAACACCCGGTTCATCAAGTCCATAAATGCTGCGGGGGCGTTGGTCAATCCAAAAGACATCACCAGAAATTCATAGTGCCCGTAACTCGCCCGAAAGGCTGTCTTATGGACATCGGATGCTCTAATCTTCAACTGATGGTAACCCGTTCTCAAATCGATCTTTGAAAACACCTTGGCACCTTGAAGTTGATCAAACAAATCATCAATTCTCGGCAACAGATACTTATTCTTGATAGTGACTTTGTTCAACTGTCAGTAGTCTATACACATCCTTACCGGTCCATCCTTCTTCTTCACGAACAATACCGGTGCACCCCAGAGAGAGACACTAGGTCTGATGAAGCCCTTATCCAGTAAATCTTGCAATTTTTCCTTCAATTCTTTCAACTCTGGTGGGGCCATTCGGTATGGAGGAATAGAAATGGGCTGAGTGCCCGGAGCCACTTCAATAGAAAAATCAATATCCCTGTCGGGAGGCATCCCTGGCAGGTATGCAGGAAACACCTCGGGAAACTCACGAACAACAGGCACCGAATCTATAGAAGAAGCCTCAGCACTAGAATCGCGAACATGAGCCAAATAGGCCAAACACCCCTTCTCGACCATGCGCCGAGCTTTCATATAAGAAATAACCCTGCTGGAGGAATGACCAGGAGTTCCTCTCCACTCTAATCGAGGAAACCCCGACAAGGCTAATGTCGATGTCTTGGCGTGACAGTCCAAGATGGCGTAATAAGATGACAGCCAATCCATGCCCAATATGACATCGAAATCAACCATATCAAGAAGCAAAAGGTCTACACTGGTCTCAAGACCCCCAGTAACGACCACACACAAGCGATATACATGATCTACGACAATAGCATCCCCCACGGGCGTGGACACATATACAGGGACGCTCAAGGAATCACGGGGCACAACCAAATATGAAGCAAAATAAGATGACACATCAGAGTAAGTAGACCTCGGGTCAAACAGAACTGAAGCGTCTCTATTACAAACGGAAACAATACCTGTGATAAAAACATCGGGGGACTCCGCTTCAGGTATGGCTGGGAATGCATAACATCGGGTTGGGCCCCACCACCCTGAACTATGTCTCTGGGACGACCTCTGACAGGCGAAACTCCACCTCTAGTGATCTGGCCCCTACCTCTGGCTACCTGACCCCTACCCCTGGCTGGCTGGGCAGGTGGTTCCAGAACCATGGAACGAGAACTCTGGTGCTGAGGCTGACTACCCGACAATCTCGGACAGGCTCTCCGAATATGCCCATAGTCACCACACTCAAAGCATCCATCCTGATACTGTGGCTGTGAAAACTGAGACTAACCCTGACGAGCCGGCTGACCACGATAATAACTCTGAAGAGGAGGTGCTCTGATAGGAGTTGGTGATGTACTATAGGATGGATGAGTAGAAGGAGGCACATAAGAACCACGACTCACAGATGCACTTTGAGATACCTAAAGTGTTGAATGAAACAACCTAGGAGGATGGCCTCTACCAAAGACACCCCTACCTTTAGATGAGGCGCCGCTGAATGCACCGATATGGCGAGGTATCTTGTCTGAACCATGACCTCGCAGTCCAAGAAGTATCTCCACTCGCCGGGACACATTGGCCGCATCCTGGAAGGAGATCTCGCTCCCCGTCTCCTTAGCCATCTGCAATCTGATAGGCTGAGCAAGACCCTCAATAAATCTCCTAACCCTCTCTCTCTCTCTCTCTCTGTGGGTAGCAAAAGAGTAGCATGACGGGCAAAATCCACAAAGCGAGTCTCATACTGGGTAACAGCCATGCTGCCCTGCTGAAGACGCTCGAATTGACGGTGGCGCTCTTCTCTAGTAGTGATAGGCAGAAACTTCTCCAAAAATATATGTGAAAACTGATCCCAAGTAAGAGCAGGAAACCCAGCTGGTCTAGTGAATAGATAATCCCTCCACTATTTCTTGGCGGAACCAGTCATATGAAAAGCAGCAAAGTCGACCCCATTGGTCTCCAAAATACCCATGTTCCGAAAAACCTCGTGACATCTATCAAGGTACTCCTGGGGATCCTCTGAAGTGGCACCGCTAAAATGAACATGGAAGAGCTTGATAAACCTGCCAATCTCCACAAAGCATCGAAGGACATAGTTGCCCCATCAACGAGCGGGGCTACAACAACCGGCTGAACTACCCTAACTAGATGGGTTGTTGGGGTCTGAAGCTGAGGAGTTATCTGCTCCGGAGTGTGGGTAGCAGGAGTCTGGACTCCTCCTCCAGCCTGCGATACGGCTGCTGCCCCGGGGAGTGCACCAGTCTGGGCTACACTCTCCATAAGGCAAACTAGTCTGACCAAGGCATCCTGAAGCACCGGGGTAGCAATAAACCCCTACGGAACCTGATTTGGTCCCGCCAGAACGGTCTGGGCTGGAGCCTCTCCACCGAGCTCTGTCTGAGGCTCCGCAATTGGAGCTGTTGCCTGAGCACTGGACTGATTCCTGTCCCTGCCTCGGCCTCTGCCCCTCGTAAGAGCTGCTGCTGGAGGATCCGGTTACTGGTCAGCGGAAGAAGAGGTACGTGGTCTCGCCATCTGCGAGAGAATAAGAATAGAATAGTTCAATCAGTATTGGGACAACAAGAATTGCACGACAGAGTTGAAATAAAGTGAACTTGTTCCTAACTTTATAGACTCTAGGAGATAAGTACAGACGTCTTCGTACCTATCCTTCAGACCTATTAATCTTGTCCGTGAATTGTGAGACCTAGGCAACCTAGTGCTCTGATACCAACTTGTCACGACCCAAATTCCCAACCATCGGGATCGTGATGGTGCCTAATATCATACTCGCTAGGCAAGCCAATGTTAGAATTTAGCTAACCGTTTTCTTTAAAAATTTATCTGAATATAAGTAAACAATATAAATTAGGTGATAACAAATGTGGAATTTAAATAAATATTGCTTAACCTTGAAACTATTACTACCATCTAGAACTGGTGTCACAATCCACGAACGGTCTATGAATAGCTACAAATATTGGTCTGAAAGAAAATTACATCTGTCTAGAAAGAAAATAAAACAGAAATGTAGAACACAGAAGGGGACACCAGGGCCTGCGGATGCCTGCAGGACTACCGTGGGTCTCCTGAATGAATGTCTGCAACCGACCTCTCGATCAGCCACAATCAACTCTAAAATCTGCACAGAAAGTGCAGAGTGCAGTATCAGTACAACCGACCCCATGTACTGGTAAGTGCCGAGCCTAACCTCGACGAGGTAGTGACGAGGCTACGGCGAGGCTTTTATAACATAACTTGCATACAATTTATAATAAAGAAAAAAGGAAGTACGAAGCGAAACGGAACAGTAACTTGCAGTAAATAAATACGAAACCCAGCTATCTTGACAGTACTCAGGTATAACCAAATCCTTAGAAGAGTCTCAATGCCAAAGAATAAAATCACAACAGAGGTAGAATACATAAACAAAAAAATGATGCGGCGCGCATCCCGATCCCATCATATAATCACTAGCAATGTGGACATTCATTTTCATTACTCTTGTTGCGGTGTGCAACCCGATCCCACTTGTCCACTCTTATTACTCCTCAATATATCTCCCTTATTCCTCCCGTTGCGGGGTGCAACCCGATCCCACATGTCCACCCTTATTACTCCTTGTTGCAGCGTGCCACCCGATCCCACCAGACAATCACATTTCACCCTTATTCCTCCTCAATAAGTCACCCTTAGTACTCGTGTTGCGGCGTGCAACCCGATCCCACCATATCAGTACCAATCACACAATAAGCACAGGTATTTCACAATTTAGCTCACGATCCTCCACAATATTTATGACTCAACCAAAGCTAACGGAAATTAATACAGTTATGAAACTTCACCAATTAATACTACACAACGAGACCAACCGAAATATACTATGAAACACCGACCAACCAGCTTGAACCAATAATGTAACACAATGAAACTACGGAACAACTAATACTTTCAATAAAGAAATAATATCTAGCAAGAGGCAATTAGACATAGAAGCATCAATAAGCATGAAACAATTAAGACGGGAAGATAATAAATTGGGAACGGGGAAGGGAACAGGCTAAACAATTAATTTTGGTGGTGCATAGGTACTCGTCACCACACCTATACGCCACGCACATGGAATTTCACATAGCAATCAAGTCGGGGATACCTAATCCCTCGAGTCAAAGTTAGACCAAACACTTACCTCAATTTCGGAGGCCACTCACTGCTCAAGTACAACTTTCGCTTTAGTATTCACCTCCAACCCACTCGTATCTAATCATAATAAGTTTAATATCATCAATTATCGCTAAAGGAATCAACTTTAATGCATAACTATAGTTTTCCTAAGTTTTTCCAACAAAGGAAAAAAATCGACCCTCGGGCCCCCTTGGTCAAAACTCGAGGTTCAGACCAAAATTAACTTACCCTTTCTCCCCCGAGCCCGGATATACAATTGGTTTGGAATCCGACTTTGAGGTCTAAATCCCCAAATTTCGAAATTCCTAAGTTCTACCAAAAAAATCCCTAATTCTACCATGAAAATCCTAGGTTCTAGGTTGAAATCTTGTTAAAAGATGTAAAAGATTGAAAGAAAATAGTTAGGAATCACTTACCTATGATTTGGGGAAGATTTGGTCTTCGAAAAATCGCCTCTTGAGGTTCAGGGTTCGAAAAAGTGAAGAATGAATGAAAAATCCAGTCTAAGTCCAAAGTTATCAGCTGCAGATGTCGCATTTGCGACCTGAGCTTCGCAATCGAACCCTTCGCATTTCTGCTGCCTTCGCAAATGCGAATAATATGTCGCATTTGCGATAGTTTCCCCTATCGGAGTTGCGGCCAGAAGTTCGCATTTGCGAACACACCTTTCCCCAGACCCTCTTCGCAATTGCGAAGAAAATCTCACAATTGCGAGAACATGTTGGCCCAGGCCTTCTTCGCAACTGCGATAAGGACCTCGCAATTGCCAAGCCTGCTAAGTTCGCATTTGCGAAGCGTGACCTCGCAATTGCGAGATCACAGGCCTGCTACAGACACCTTTTAACTTACAATTCTATCCTTAATGAAAAGTTTTTATAACCACACAAATAATCTGGACCCCTTTTTAACTTTTTTAGGATCACAAATTTCAAAAATATTTATTTTTTCTTAAACTCTGTGCCCAGTCAAACATGTTAACATAAATTGAGACAGAGGGAGTATATAATTTAGGCAGATACTTTATGAGACAAAATAAATAAAGACAAAAAAAGATGGTAAATCGGGGTCTAGGGACCGAAATGGCAATGATAATGTTAAGGGTTGGAGGTTGGGGAGGTGGAGGGTTGAGTGCGGGAGGAGGGGCATGGGTGGAGGTGGTCGAAGGTGAGATGGGAAAAGGTCGAGATGGAGTTCCATAAAAACTTTTCTCTAAATTCTTTTGGTAGGAAAAAAAAATATTTTCAATATATTCAAGTTAATTAAACATTAAAAAATTAAAAATATATTCCTGAAAATTTACCTTCGTACCAATCACAGTCCGGATCAAAATCCAACTTGAAATAACAAAGGTTGCAAAATGCATTTTGTGGTTGGAGTCGCTCCGTCCACGTCACTGCCTACGTATTTGAGTCGCTGTAAATGATTTAATGGTCGGAGCACCGCCATCATTCCTGCTTTGGCGGGGGGCTTTTAATCCAATATGATATTGGGTTGTCAAACGGCAAAACAAAGAAAAAATTAAACTAATTATAATTAAATTGAAAAATCAGCTTCAGTTTCTTCGGAAGGCACATGGATGCTTGGAGGACACTCTAGCCAAGTACCTGTTTATTTTAGAGACTTGAAATTGAACTGCTAAATTCCAGCGACAAATAGAGAAAATAAATCTCAATAAATTATCAATTGCATGAGCATAGGGTTCAGGAGGTGGTTGAATTCATCGAATTCATTGGTGAAAATGACAGAAGAACTCAATTCATCTACAACCACAACTGCCAGAGCAAAACAATGGTCTTTTTGGCCCTCCCTTCTACGTTGGATACCTACATCTACTGATCACATCATCGCTGCCGAAAACCGCCTTCTTTCTCTTGTTAGGTAATTTATCTCCATTTTTTCTTACTTCTTGTCCCACTCTGCTGATTTTCTCGTTCCAATTCATGTCTATGCGGCAATTACATTCATCTAAGCATTCGCATATAATTAATTGTTCTCTCGAGCCTTTTCGTCCTTTCCTAATTAAGGAACAGCTAATCAATTCTATCTCAATCTTGAATTAGTTCGGTCGGCTATATAAAATTTATTTGCTTATAAACAGATAGCCGAGTGGTTGACATGTAGGAGAAAACCCTTGACATCATTCATGCTACAACGCTTAGTGTGGGCTAGTATACTTCGACCTATTGGTTTACTGGCACCTACATCTGGTAGGCTGTGGAATGTAGTCAACGTGCATGAAAGCTAGTTTCCCACTACTATGTCGAAAAAAACTCATTTTTATCCATTTCGCTCTTCATTACTTTGAGTATTTATTATAGTTAGACTGTCTTTATACTGCTGTGAAGCATTTTCTAACTAGTCAACCCTGTAACTAGATCCAGGGGCGGAGGTAGTGTAGTAGCTACGGGTTTGGACGGACCCAGTAGCTTTTGTTTAAACCTTGTATGTGTATTAGAAAATCCATTAAATAAGTAAAAATATTTAATTGCGAACCCATTAACTACAACGGGTTAGGGTTCAGTGATAATAGTAGAACCCTTAACTTTCAAATCCTGGCTCCACCTCTGACTAGATCGATTGGATATGTTACCCTATCATACTAAAAGGAATAATTGTCCTGGTAAATGGATTTATATGCTACTGCATTCATTGGTTTGGCAAGTTGAAACATTGGGATGCATTTCGAATTAGTGATGTGCAAGTTTTTCATTGTATTTTTCATCAGGCAACATGGAGTGACCATAAAGAGAACTATTCTTTCGCCTATAACAAAAGTTTGAGACTTCCTTGGTTTTGTATTTTTGTCAAATGTTTGCTTCAGTCGATAAAGACTGCAACTTTGCAGTTATTGAGGCTCAGAGGCTCACTTTGATTTTGTGCATTTTCTTTAATGCTAGGACTCCTTATACTCAAGAGCAGGTCAATATTGGGTCTGGTCCACCAGGTTCAAAAGTTAGATGGTTTCGATCGGTGAGCAATGATCCAAGATTTATCAATACCGTTACTTTTGATAGCAAAGAGGGTTCTCGTACTCTTGTTATGGTCCACGGATATGGTGCCTCTCAGGGTTTCTTCTTTCGGAATTTTGATGCCCTTGCGAGGCATTTCAAAGTTATTGCTATTGATCAGCTTGGGTGAGTATATATTATGTGAATTTGGGTGCAAATTCGTAATGTTATACTGATGCTTTCCTCCCTATTGAAACATGCTCTAGTGGTGTTTACACCATATGTGCCAGGTGATATAGAAGAGTCAATTTAATGATTTTTGTTTTGATTCAAGATGTTCTAGTTGTTTGGCAAGTTGCCATAACTGAGACTTACTGGATTTGAAAATTATCTGCTAATAATAGTTTGCACAGAAATGTGTACTTAGGCACATTTGGGTCAGTTAGTTTGACACTAAATTCTCTTGACGAAGCATTCAAGTCTTCTTCGGATGAAGATATTTACTCATCGTGCTAAATACTAATATCTGAAATTAGATCCCTTTGGGTGGATCGTGGTGTGTTTTGTTTTGTCGGTTTGCATATTCACCTAGTTGTTGCTGCAAATAATTCTTCAACTGAAATCTCCGACTTGATGTTATTATGGTGTGATACAAAGACGTAGTAGCCAAATTGTATTTATTAGTAGTTAAAGAGGCACACAGCATGTTGCTGCACTCAAACTGAATAGATTGCAACACACCTATCCAAGGAGCTATCTGACTTGAAAGAGCAGAAAGATTCAGCGATTTCTACTTAGAAACTATTTATATAAGTATCACACAAAGGCTTTCTGCAATTTATAAAATAGGATGCTTTTGTGTTGACACTAATTTATTCTGCTTGAGAAGTTTGTTGAGACTACACGGTCTAATCCAAGCATTCTTTACTCCCTTTTGCTTTCTTTAGTTGCTTTAAGAGCTCCTGTTATAAGTCTTAAAGGAGAACAGGAGAGTGGAGGTGGTCTTCCAATAGATGTCACTTTTATGTAGAATGAAAAACAAAAGAAGCAAATGAGCAAAGTGGTAGTTTTCTAACTGGCTAAATGTATGATGCAGCTGGGGTGGTTCAAGCAGGCCTGACTTCACATGCAGAAGTACTGAAGGTGAGTCTTATGCTTGATTCCAAAGTTGAGTGTTTTTGTTCAATTACACACTTGACTGATGAATAAAATCTATAGTAATCACCCAAAATTTGGTTCAATTATTGGAGGAGTTGATGCAAGATAACATATATGCTGCTTATGTACTGAACAATCTTGATCTGAAAGAAGCTCCTTTTTGTCTGTAAAACATTAATGTAGAGACTGAAGATTGGTTTATTGATTCCTTTGAGGAGTGGCGCAAAGCCAAAAACCTTAGCAACTTTATTTTGCTTGGGCACTCTTTTGGAGGGTATGTCGCTGCAAAATATGCTCTCAAGGTGATTAGTTTTTATCGAACTGTGAATTTTTTTGTATAATGTATATGGGCACGTATATTTTACTGCTGATTGACAAGTGTATTGCTCTTGTAGCATCCTGAGCATGTTCAGCAGTTGATTCTGGTTGGACCAGCTGGATTTACATCAGAGACTGAACATATGTCCGAGCGGCTTACCCAGTTTAGAGCAACATGGAAGGGAGCTGTCTTGAATCATCTGTGGGAGTCTAATTTTACCCCGATGAAACTTGTCAGGTAAATGCTTTCTTAAACCTTTGCTTCTACTTCTAGTCTAATATGCTGCTGAACATTGTTTTTGCAAGTAAATTTACTGCATAGTACGTACATTGTCGGTGATACTTTCATATGTCTGATTGTGCTCATTGGTTCCTTCTTTTCACTGTAGTCTCTGGTTAGACTAGTGCCAGCTTTTACATGTACTCAACGTGCATAATTAATTGTAAGATGTATGCATACTGCTGCTTATGATCATCTCGCCTTCAGTCCCATTCTTCCACTGATATTTTCATATAGCTAGCATGTCGTTTTTTGGTTGCAAATGTTGTACTTGGGTATGGGCTATGTTGCTCGGACTCTCCGAAAATGTGGTCGGATACGTGTCGGATCCTCCAAAAGTAGTGTATTTTTGAAGGATCCGACACGGGTGCGGCTACATTTTGGAGAGTCCACGCAAGATTGGGTATGGGTGTAAATGATTTTTGAGGAAAGCATGGTAAAAGACCTGGGGTACCCATATAAGATACTGGAATATGGATTAGATATATTCTTGGGTTTTTTAATGCCAATATATTCATGGTTTCTTAACTACCTAAACTTAACTACTGTCGCACGATCGTTTGCTTCTTCAATTTAGTTGGGCACCTTTTCTTGAATGGTAGACTTTCACATTCCCAAAAGATGACCCAATTTAAGACGTCAATCAATTAATCAGGCCTCAATTCGAAATTATTTGGCGTCACTCCGTTAGCTATATGACCATCTATATTATAAGCAACGCAAAACATCTATTAAAAAAAAAAAATCTAAGATACCATTTCTTCTGAACCCTCTGTATCCCGCGTAATGCAAGTCATCGTTTCAAAAAGCGGAAAAGAGGTAGAATCTCATTTCTTTGTATTATTTGGTCTTGATGTGGCATCTTCACTTTTATTCTATGTTCTCAACTTGGCTGTCAAAACTTTCCTTGTTCCCCTTTAAAGGATGTTTTATCGGTATTAACGGGGTAACTTTTTATCTTAATGTGTTAAAAGGAAATCAAGGAACTAACCTTTTCATTCTTTGATTTATCATAATTATCTGTAAATTCAGGCATTCATTGTGCGTTTGGATTTTTATGCAACACATGAGGCTTCCAATTTTTCTTTACTTGTGAAAAGATAAGATCATGGTTTTCCTGAAAAATGCCTTATATTAGTAAGGGTAACCTTGTGGCTTCTGATCTTTCTCTCTGTTTCACTCTCTCTCCCTTCTCTCATAGTCTATGTTTTCAGTAACCAAAAGAGTTACCAAGTGCGAGAGTCATTTCTTTTTAGTATTTATCAGTGATTTGATAAAGAAGTTTTGACTCCACAGATGGTTGTTGCATATGCTAAATTTAATTATTTTTTATGTTGATGCCTATGAATCTTTATGTTGTGAAGCGATGGTGCTACTCATATTTTTTATAGTTGATACCCTGTCTTGCTTATTTACTTGTTTTTGGCTCAAAGTTGCTCCCTGTAGCAGTCCGGGATTCTTTCATGGATTGAAGCTTGAACTAGAGTAATAGTTCTGAAAGAATTTTGTTTACATGGCCTTATTCATCTGAAGAGTGCTAATATTGGTCACAATTAATAATGCAGAGGCTTAGGCCCATGGGGTCCAGACCTAGTTCGCAAATACACTAATGCTAGATTTACTGCATATTCTAATGGAGATAGTTTGACCGAGGAGGAGTCCAGGCTACTCTCAGGTACATTGCATATTTTATTGATTTGCATGGTCTTTTATTTCTCATGATGTTGTATACCTTGCATGTCTTAGGTTTCTAATACTGATTGTTTGCTCTATGGAAGATTATGTATATCATACCTTGGCTGCAAAACCGAGTGGGGAGCTATGTTTAAAATATATATTTTCCTTCGGAGCATTTGCCAAGAGTCCTCTTTTATACAGGTGATATACTCCCACTCTCTCTCTCTCTCTCTCTCTCTCTCTCTCTCTCTTGCACCCCCTTCTCTTTCTCTTCACACACAAGAACATGCATGCAAATACATGCTCATTTTTGCTAGTGAGTTGTAGAATAAAATGCTGAAAACCTAAGATTCTCCTGTGGTAGATCCTTACTGTGTCCATTTGGTATTGTTCATTTCTTGTTTCCTATTACGCCGCTAGACTGTCTTCTGCAGTATTTGGTGATCCTGCCACACTTTGCTGGATTATGAGGGAAGAGTTTAAATGAGCCACTCATCAAAATAATCGTAGGACTTGGATTGCCCACATATTTACATATTTAAATGATCCTTTAGGTTTTCTGTTTCTTCTCAGTCAGCAGTGCGGCAATAATTTTGTGCTGTACCTGCAGTAAGAGGAAAAAGATAAGTGTTAAATTTTTCTTATAACCGTGTGACCGGGCTAGCTTGCGCGCACCTCGACTAATTCTATGGTGTAATTGGTACCTCCTACCAGCACAGATACCGGGTAACTTTGTCCACTAATGGGAAGAAATCACCTAGTGTTTTTGTCAACCGCTAGGATTTGAACCTGAGACCTATGATTCTCGACCGACTTCATTGACCACTAGACAACACCCTGAGGCAACTCTTAAAACGTCCAAGACAATATGCGTCGTTTAACATACCATCTTTCACTTGAGAGGGTGTGGATGAGAGAATTAAATGGAAGACTACATGAACTCTTAGGTATTACAGTTATGCCATTATATGGACCCGGCCTTCACATCTTTGCAATTAGGTTTTCAGGAAAGCTCAAAGAAACCATTCCTTTAACGAATGAAAATTCAATTGAGTTTGCGTTGTCTAGACCTTAGGATGTTTATGAGCAAAATATCTGGATGGTCATGCAGTTATTTCAAGAAACTAAATATTAGTAGGAGCCTGAAGTTCATGGGATTTATCATCCAAATGGTTGAGAGACATGAAGATTTACTAATAACCTTGTCTGCTGCCATTATAATTGTAAGCATTCAAATAAATGGCTGGGCTGACTGGTATGATAACTAATAATTATTACTTGCAATCAATATTGAATTTGCCATTGCTAGGAGCCTCCCCGCCTTAACATTTAAAGTAAAGGAAGTAAAGGCAATTCTTGAACTGGTTGTGATGGCTGATAGCATACAACCATTATAATCTAAAAGACACTTTGGTGATATTTGATATGTTAATCTTCAATTGTGTTAGTTGTTCACCATATCCTGTGTAGACCTTTATATGAACAGGGATTGTAGGTGTAATATTTTGTTTGAAACTGGTAAAAGGCAAGGTAGTCCTTAAATTACATTGAGAGAAGTTGTTTCAAAAGACCTATATCTCTATCTGAATCAATGCGGTCTTAGCTTAGTAACAGAATGGAAGAAAAGCATATAATGTAGGCTATACCAACTAGTAAAATTAATGTTTGGTTGTTGTTACGTTTCATTTGGTCCTGTATTTGGCAGGGGTCTTCTTAAGAGGAATTGTTTTGTATCGGAATAAAGTAGGTTGAATCGACGGAATAGCTATAGAGGATTTGTATAGTCGATAGATAGTTTAGGATTGAGATGTAGTTTATTGGTATATTGAATATTGACTGTGGTAAATTAAAGTACCAGGATGAATCATTAAATTGATGGAATAAGTTTCTGTTGATTTGGCATGGTATTCATAGTGTAGTTAATACACTGTAGAACAAGGTCTTAAAAGTTCAAATGAAATATGTAAGAATGTAGTAGTTTTCTGCTTATGGACGGGGTTCACATTACTTCGATCCTGATTCTACGTGTTTGTTAGTAAGGACTTCTTTTCTGCTCTGAAGCATCTAATTTGCAATCTGTTCAAAGCAACACAAATTCATTCGACTCTTGCGTTAGTTGGTCTCAGCTAGGATGCACTGATTCTTTTTCTTTTTTTTTGTGGTGGTGATGGTGGTGGTTGGGGGGGGGGGGGTTAGGGATTTCAGAAGCCTTTTGGGTCTGCCAGTCAAAATAGAACAAGCTAAGACAACATGATGTTGAATCACAGTAACTTGATTCTCTAAACCTTGTTCCTCGAGAATTTTAATCACAATTCCTGTCCTTTTTTTTCAAATAAAAGAGGAGGAGAACCTCTCAAATTTTATTAATACTAGTCTGTCACAATTCTCTACTGTCAAGGATATGCATACAAACTACCCTCCCCAGACTTCACTTGTGGGATTAAAATGGGTATGTTGTTGTTGTCACAATTTTCTACTGATTTTCAGTTTTCTACTGAGAAGTCTCTTTGATGCTAAATCTATGATTTTTTATATTTGCAGAGCACCAGATTGGAAGGTGCCAACAGCTTTCATATATGGATACGAAGATTGGATGAATTATCAAGGAGCGGAACAGGCTAGGAAGAATATGAAGGTTCCATGTGAAATCTTAAGAGTCCCTCAGGTTCTCTCTCTCTCTCTCTGTGTAGAAAAAATAATTTAACTTTTATTCTTGTTTCCCCAAACTACATCATAGTATTAAATGAAGCGCCTTTATTTAATACTACACTTGCTTCCAGGCTGGTCACTTTGTATTTATAGACAATACAGCCGCATTCCACTCCGCTGTACTCTATGCTTGCCGTAGATTTATCTCACCACAGAAGGACAATGACCCACTCCCTGAAGGCTTGATATCTGTCTGATGGAGATATTGCCATAGTGTTTTTTCATTGCGTGTGTTGTAGGTAATTAGTGTGCAATAACGTATTAGCATTGATTTTAATATTCTCTCAAATATGTTTACTAGTCTGAGTAACGTAACTTACCTGTTTCTCAGAACATAATATCAATGTTGAGGAAGTCATGAATGGGTAGCATTCTGTTCTTCTGATTGTTCGTTCCTTGTAGGAAGTCATGCACAGATAGGTCCATGATTTGTGTTCTTGAAATTACATTAATTTTTTTTTATTTTTTTTTTTTATGAATATTGTACTCAATAGTTACGAAAGCAATACGATGATATACAAATAAATTTTGAATTGGATATATTGTCCATACTGATTGCTTGGTTCTGCTGTGCATCGTCGAGAAGGAAATTCACTGTGTTATATTCAAAACATTTAATATGATTGAGAGGTGCCGTATTAGGTGTCAGCTGGAAACAACGTCATTATCGTCACTTGTCCCCTAATTTGAAATTTGAATGTCATTCCTCCAATCAATATTAAAGCCTCAAATGGAAGGAAGATAACAAAGAAATGGCACGCATGATGAATTTTGTTTACTTGTTGGGCTCTGTGACTCGTTCAATTGCGAATTGCCAAATTAGACAATGACAATGTGATGATGTCAATTGCCACATGTGACATCTAGTAGGAGAAAACGAAAATGTACCACGGAGTATTAAGCATTAGCAGCTGGATGAGCATGTTTAGTAAAGAGGACCTCTATCCTTTATTCCTCTATCTAGCCGTTATTTTTTCAAACCTTGTATCCTCCTATCTGCCAAAAGTCGAGAAAATAGAACTTGAGAAAGGGACAAAAAGAAGATCAACTTTTATATGTGATTTGAAAAGAATTTAAGAACCGACAGCCAACTGGAGTCGATTATTAGTAGAAAAATAAAGTGCTTTGACATTTAATTGAACGAAACATTTTGGAGAAATGATTACACGACAACCAAACAATTTGGAGAAATGATGACGCTAACACAGTAACATCACATGGTGCATCTTTATCGTCTAAATCCCAAAGTTAAAAATTCATGCTTTTTTTGTAACAAATGGAGGGAAAAAGTTTTTATTTATTTTTGTCCATGATAAAACGATATTTGTTCAAGTTATCGCTCTAATGCAAAGCACCAAGTCAAAACGAAGACTGAAGCTCGGTAGAAAATTGTCATTTGAAACAATTTAATTAAAATTGAGTGAAAAAGTTAGTTAGTTCAATCAAATGATAGTTTTTCTTGTCCAAGTTGAAAAAACAAAAGAAAACAATGCCTAAAAGCACGTTCTTGCCACTCGGAACAAAATGTAAGATGCGACGTAAAAGGAAAAGAGTAATCTTCCCTTTCCTCCTCGATGCTAAAAAGTTAGCCCTCTACCTCATACATTTTCCCCAATCACTGCATTCTATAATAAATACCCTATTACATACATACTATTCTATTAACCTCAGTTCAGCAAGTCTTCATCTTCCATTCTGGTTTTGCAAATTAATGATTATTCTAATTCTTTGAATAATTTTTAGTTGACACTCTTGTTTTATGCTTCCACTTCAATTTTAATCCACTTCTTCAGAATCCATAGTATGTGTCCCTATTTGCTTCCACTGTAAAACCCCTTTACACCCTCCTTTCAACTAGGCTTTTGTTAATTGTTTAAAACTTCCAAGTTTCCCAATTCTTTAGGAGCCTTAGTATTGTAGCTCAATTTTATTTTTCGATTTGCTCCTACTGTAAAACCAACCAATTACAGATTCTATACACTGAATTCAACAATTTCTTGTTATCCAATATCACAAATTATTCAGAAACCCTAGAATTTGCCGCATTTCTTTTTCTTTTTTTTTCTTTGTTAAATTTAGGACTGGGAAAGCAGAAATGGCGACAAGGGGGAGCAGATCGGAGAAGGTGAAAAGAATCTTCCAGAATTTTGATACAAATGGCGATGGGGGTCTTAACCGCGAGGAAATGGCAGCTCTGGTGGTTGCTGTAAACCCTAGGGTCAAATTCAGCGATGAGCAGATCAGTGCCATTCTCGACGAGGTTTTCCGAACTTATGGAGAGTTCATCGATGGCGAGAAGGGCCTTACATATGATGGCCTATTGCGTACCTACGATGATGGAGCTGGTGATGTTGATCGGGATTTTGAAGCCCTCGGGCTTGATCTCCTCAAACCGGATAACGACAATGGTGTGTCTATGGCTACGGAAGAGGCCTCCACCTCGTCCATTGTCGATGAAAGAGCGATGGAGCCGCATAAGAAACAACGGACAGCTGCGTGGGCAGCTTCTCCGAATCATGGTATTGTGTTTGATGATACTTGGAAACTTGTTGATGACATTGAAATATTGATCAAGAGGCTTAAATCCAAACAATCAAAAGAAGGGAAGCTGAAAAATGATAATTCTGATGTGTACTCGGATGCTGGTTGGTCACGCGAATTGGGACCATCTTCCACGGAGCTATCAGATAAAAGAGTGTTTTGGGAAGAGATGGGGCATGACTATGGAGTGTTTGTGAAGGAATTGGGAGTTTTGAGGTCGAGGGCAGATGGGTCGAGGTCTAGGGAGGAAGCTTTTGATGGTCATATGGCAATTGGTAGAGTTTTGTATGATCACCAATTCTTTAAGGAGGCATTAGTAAGCTTTAAGAGAGCTTGTGAATTGCAGCCTGCTGATGTAAGGCCTCATTTTAGGGCTGGTAATAGTTTATATGTGCTCGGGAGATATCCCGAGGCCAAAGAGGAGTTCTTGCTGGCACTGGAAGCTGCGGAAACTGGTGGTAATCAGTGGGCTTATCTACTTCCACAGATTCATGTGAACTTGGGCATCGCTCTTGAAGGCGAAGGTATGGTTATTAGTGCCTATGAGCATTACAGAGAGGCTGCCATTTTGTGTCCAACTCATTTCAGGGCTATGAAACTTCTGGGTAGTGCTCTTTTTGGTGTGGGTGACTATAATGCGGCCGTTAAGGCATTAGAAGAGGCCATTTACATTAAGAGTGATTATGCTGATGCACATTGTGATCTTGCATCTGCATTACATGCAATGGGTGATGATGATAATGCTATTAAGGAGTTTCAGAGAGCGGTTGATTTGAAACCTGGTCATGTTGATGCTTTGTACAACTTGGGTGGACTTTATATGGATATGGGTAGATATCAGCGAGCTTCAGAGATGTACACTAGGGTACTAAGTGTTTGGCCGAACCATTGGAGAGCACAGCTCAATAAGGCTGTGGCTTTATTGGGGGCTGGTGAAAATGAGGAAGCTAAGAAAGCTTTGAAAGAAGCTCTAAAGATGACAAACAGGGTAGAATTGCATGATGCAACAGTGCATTTGAAACAGCTTCAGAAAAAGAGGTTGAAGGGGAATGGGGGTGGCAATGGGGAGGAAGCCTTCATCACTGTGGAACCCACAAAGTTTAAGAGACTGGGTGAAAAGACGACATTAAGATCAGATTTGGCCACTGCACTAGATATTCGAGGTTTTCAGAGGATTACTCGATTTAACCATTGTAATGTTGATCAGATAAAGAAGGAAATTAGTGAAAATGATATACCAGTGTCTTATTCTGGAGGTGGTGTGCCTAAAAAGTCTATACGTAAGGCTTCACTGGAGGAGATTCTGTGCAGATTGCTTAGTTTCTTGAAGCCAGAAACTTTCGTTGGAGCTGTTAAAGCCATTAACCAGAAAATCCTCTCTGTTATAGACGAGTCAGAATCGGGTAGGGTGGATGTGGGCATGTTTTTTGCTGTTATTGCACCTATCTGTGGAGGACCACTAGACAAGCGGAAACGCTTTGCATATGAGGCTCTTTTGTGGCGACCCATGAATGAGGGCAGCAATCAGATAAGGAAAATCGATGCTCAGAGGTATATCAAGCTTTTAAGAGCTATTTATATTCCTTCACACGGAGCGAGTGAAATGCTAGAAATTCATGGGGATATGGACACATCATTGGTGTCTTTAGCAGAATTTCTTGCGATGTTCGATGATCCTGATTGGGGTTTTGGCATTATGTCTACTTTGTTGAAGCTTGAAATCGGGGATAGGAACCGTCATGGCAGCCATCTTTGTGCAACTTGCCGCTATCCTATCATTGGGCCTCGCTTTAAAGAGATGAAATCGCATTTTAGCTTGTGTGGTCAATGTTACAGTGAAGGAAAAGTACCTCCAACCTATAAGCAGGAAGTGTACAAATTTAAAGAGTACGCTAATGAAGCTGAGGCATTGAAAGATAAGTGCTTGTGGTTTGGTTTGCATTCTAAAAGCTCCTCACCTACTGCTGCTTAGTATTAGAATGTGATGATCTGTGTGAATTATTTTACTCAAGGAACTTGTTTGTTGGGCTTGTACATAACCCTGTCTCGTTGTGATATTTTTGTAGAGTCTCGTGGTTCTTTGCTGGTGCCATTATCATTTCCTAACTCCATTTTGAGATTATATTACTCCCTTTGACATCTACTGCCTATGTTTTCTGCGTCATGTAACAATTGATTCTAGTTATTAATAGAACGGTATAGATTGCAGATTTATGGTTTCTATATCATATGATTAACAAGTTAAAAGAGACCACAAAGTTAGGTTAGGAAAGTATCGCGAATTGCGAAGGTAAAATAAATATTGGCAGATTTCCTGCTGTAGAAGTTCGGCTGGAGAATTACAAACTTAAAAATGTTGGTCTTTAAGCTTAGTGTAGCTTAATTTTAAGCTTGGTGTAGCTTAAAGAGAGTGAATGGAAAATGGTGGGAAAAGAAATGGAGGGAAGTGAAATTTTGAATTAGTGCACTTTGTCCCTCATCGGAAGAAGGAAAGAAAATTTATGTGTATATATAGAGAAGGTCTTCTTCTAGCTCTAAAGAGTTGAGAAGAAGGCAAGTCTTGCGCCGTCGCCACTTGGCTCCGGATTAATCTTTTTGGACAAAATTCTTTTCAAGTTATTTAATTAATTAATTTAATTAATTAATGGAAGTATTACGAAAATATTCCAGTGTGTTTTACAGCCTTCGAGTGGTTCGTTGTTACCGGCGTTTTTGGTACCAACACTCCGGTGAGTTAAATCGTTCTATCCTGGGAGGATATATTTCAAAACCTCGGGTATTTGAGGGGAATAAAACTTCATCGTTTTCTGTGAAACATTATATAAAAACTTCGGTTTTTATTTATTATACATACTGTTTATTGTTGATTACGTTATTGTTTATTGTTCTGGTTTTGCCATTGATTGAACTCTACTGTTGTTGACAGTGAGAAATTGCAATTGATAACGGAAATTTTTCTGCGACTGTTGCGGCAACGACGATAGCCTCGTCGAGCCAGACGACTGTTCCACCGGCAGAAAACTCGGGAAAATTTTCTGGAGCCAACTTCAAAGGATGACAACAAAGGGTGTTCTTCTGGCTTACCACACTTGGTATGCAGAAATTCACTAGTGAAGAGCCTCCAGTGCCTGTTGCGTTCGCATAACTCTCCTAGGTTCCTGGCTAGCCCCCCACCCCATAACTGTGCGTTCGCGTTTGAACTGGTACTTTCGCATAGAGTAATTTCCCAATGCTTCCTGTTCGCACCCCAAGTCGTTGCATTAGCATAGAGAAAATCGCAGCCCCAGCCCCACTTACTCTTCGCGTTCGCATGGGTTACCACGCCTTAGCATAGTACAATTTTCCAGACACCAGAAACAACACCCTTACCAGATTTTCTAAGTCCAAAAACACTCCGACGCCTATCCGAAACTCACTCGAGCCCTCGGGGCTCCAAACCAAATATGTACACAACCGTAAAAACATCCTACAGACTTACTCGTGCGATCAAATTGCCAAAATAACATCTTAAACAACATATTTAGCATAAAAATCAAAGGAAAATCTCAAGAACTTCCAAAGTTTCAAATTTCACAATTACGGGTTAGAATCACGTCAAATGACCTCCGTTTCTTACCAAATTTTACAGGCATCACTCAAATACTTTATTAAACCTGTACGGGGCTCCAGAACCAAAATACGAGCCCTATACTACCAATTTTAAATATAATCAAATTTCCAAAAACTCTTATAATTTCAATAAAATAATTTCTTTCAAAAATTAATTTCTCGGGTTTGGGACCTCAGAATTCGATTCGGGGCATACGACCAAGTCCCATATTTTCCTATCGACCCTCTAGGACCGTCAAATGACGGGTCCGGGTCCGAGTCCATTTTCCCAAAATGTTTACCGAAGTCAACTTAAGTTCAATTTTAAAGGCAAAATTAGCATTTTTCTTAGTTCTTCACATAAACACTTTCCGGTTATACGCCCGGACTGCGCATGCAAAATGAGGTGAGACAAAAAGAGGTTTTCAAGGCCTCGGAACATAGTTTTGACTTATAAAATGAGAGATGACTTTTTGGGTCATCACAGGAAGGTTCACGATGTTGCATTCATGGTTGGAGAGCGGGTCTTGCTCTGGGTTTCGTCTATGAAGGGGGTTATGAGTTTCGGGAAGATGGTCAAGATGAGACCAAGGTTCATTGGTCCCTTTGAGGTGTTGCGGCGAGTTGGGGAGGTTTCTTATGAGCTTGCCTTACCTCCCAGCCTAGCAAGAGTTCATCCGGTAATTCATGTATCTATGCTCTGGAAGTATCACGGTGATCCGTCTCATGTGTTGGATTTCAGTTCAGTCCAGTTGGACAAGGATATATCTTATGTTTAGGAGCCAGTGGCTATTTTGGACAGGCATGTTCGAAAGCTGAGGTCAAAGAATATTGCTTCCGTCAAGGTTCAGTGAAGGGTCAGCCGGTCGAGGAGGCGACTTGGGAGACCTAGCATGATATGCACAACCATTATCCTCATATTTTCACCATTTCGGGTATGCCTTTATACTCGTTCGAGGACGAACGATTATTTTAAGAGGAAGAGGATGTAAGAACCCGGCCGATCGTTTTGAGAGTAATAGCCCCGATTCCCTATTTAGTCCTTCCCCGTATATTTTTCTTCTTATGTGACTTGCCGGGAGGTCTTTGTTGTGGTTTCGGAGTGTTTTGAGACACTTAGTCCATATAAGGAAGCTTAAGTCTTAAGATTTTTTCTATAGTTGAAACTGTGTGAAGACGACTCTAGAATGATGTTTCGTCGGTTACGTTAGCTCTGTCGGGTGATTTTGGACTTAGGGGCATGTCTAGATTGTGTCTTGGAGGTCTGTAGCTTACTTAGGCTTGAAAGGACGAAAGTCAAATTTTAGGAGATTTCGACTGGTAGCGAACTTTTTGATATCGGGGTTGGATTCCGATTATCAAGTTAGAGTAGGTCTGTAATGTTGAATATGACTTGTGTGAAAAATTTGGGGTCAATCGGACGTGGTTTAATAGGTTTCGGTATCGATTTTAGAAATTAGAAGTTTCAAGTTCATTAAGTTTGAATCGGAGGGTGATTTATTTTTTTAGCGTTGTTTGATGTGATTCGAGGGCTCGACTAAGTTTGTATTATGTTTTAGGACTGGTTGGTATGTTTGGTTGAAGTCCCGGGGGCCTCGGGTGTGTTTCAGATGCTTAACGGGTTGAAATTTGGACTTAGGTAATTGCTGAGTTTTCTGGTCTTCTGGTGTTTCGCACCTGCGGCGGGGAGACCGCAGGTGCGGACTTGCATGTGCAGAGGGTACCTCGCAGATACGACCCTGGTCTGGTTAGCCTGTGCTCGCAGGTGCGACAGTGTGAGTGCATAAGTGGAGCCGCTCCTGCGGAGAAACGATCGCAGAAGCGAAGGCAGGCTGGGGAGGTTATCATAGAAGAAGACATGGGTCCACAGGTGCAACCACATGATCGCAGAAGCGTACTCTTGGATTTATGTCGAATCCGCACCTGCTATGGAATTTTCGCAGGTGCGGCATCACAGGTGCAACAATAGGTCCGCAGATGCGTAATAACTGGGAAGAAAAGATCGAGTTCGAGGGTTTGATTCCCATTTTCAATTTGGGACTTGAGAGCTCGGTGTGAGGCAATTTTTTGAGGATTCTTCGAGGAGATTTTTGGGGTAAGTGACTCTAACCCATATTGGACTATATGTCATGAATCTATTGCTATTTTCATCATCTAATTAGGGATTTGAGTTGGAAATCGGGGAAAATGGTAGAAACTTCATAGACTAAAATTTCGAGTTTTGAAAGGTGATTTGATGTCGAATTCGAGTAATTCTTGTATGGTTGGACTCATAGTGAATGTGTGTTCATATTTTGTGACTTTTACCCGATTCCGAGACGTGGTCCCGGGAAGGCTTTTTGGGTTGATTTACTAAATTATTGCTTTAGCTTAGATTTCATTAATTAGATTAGTATCTTATAGATATATTTATGGTATGTAATTTATTTTGGATAGATTTGGGCCACTCGGAGTCGGATATTCGTGGGAAAAGCATTGCTACCGATTGATTGATCTTGGTTCGAAATAAGTGGCTTGCCTAACCTTGTGTGGGGAAATACCTTTAGGATTTGGTACTGATATGATATGTGAGCACCGTGTATGTGAGGTGACGAGTGCGTACATGGGCTATTTGTTGCAAAAACCTGATTTTCTTAATTGAGTATACTAGCATGTGTAGTTATCCTGTTAGCCTAGAATAGCATGTCAACATGTCTTAATTTCTTATTTGAACTCTTTGTAGCATGCTTCGTGGATTCATGCTTCTTTTTTTGACTTGTACCTAGTTTAAACTGTAGATTTTCTTGCTGTAACTATTACCTTCATTTGTTTGAGTTGTGTATATACTTTGGGACTACGAGACGGTATCCCGGTAGACCTCCCTGCATGTTTACTTTTGGGACTACAGGACGGTATCCCGGGTGATCCCCCTACACATTTACTTTTGAGACTACGAGGTGGTACCTTGGGAGTTCTCCCTGCTTATTTATTTTGGGACTACGAGATGGTATCTCGGGAGTTTTCCTGCTGTTCAACATATGTATTGATCTATTGTTTTGCTGCGTTTCCTTTTGTTAAATTCTAGTCTATTATCATTAAACTGTATATTTCCTGCCTTATTTATTATTGACCAGTTGACCTCGTCACTACTCGACCGAGGTTAGGCTTGGAACTTACTGGGTACCACTGTGATGTACTCACGAAGGAAAGAGTGGGTCGTGACAATTATGCTGAAGGAAAATTTATGTTTTTCCTTCTGCTATTTGAAGAGAATTAATACCAAAAAAAATAACGCACGAAAAGATTAAAACAAAACTACATCAACACAAATTAAAATTTAGCTAAAACTTCTTGCTACACGTTAAAGTTAAAACTTCATGCTATACGTTAAAGCTAAAACTTCATGCTAATGGATGCTGAAGTTATTTAGTATATTTTATTAAATATCATACCAATACTTGCTGAAGTTTTGTCAAGCAGCCTACAACATGCTGAAGTTTGTTAGTTCATTTGTCAAAACTTCAGACCAAACATGCTTAAGTTTTTATCCTTAAGTCTACAATATTCAGTTTGTAATATTTGGAGGTTATTTTTCAAAAACTTCATTTCCTAAAACTTTTCTACACTCTTTGTTTTTGGAACAACTGTGTATGTAACTTATCCATCATGAAGTTTTTTACTTCATTTCTTAAAACTTTATACTAAAAATGCCGAAGTTTTGTATTATTATGCTGAAGGAATTATTTTTTGAGTTTAAAAAGATTTAATATAAAAAAAATGCACAAATTTTTTTTTAAAAAAACATAAAATTTCATTAACAAAATAAATAGAAATTAAAATTACATAAAAACATAAATAAAATAATAATAACCTTTAAATAAAAGGATTATACAAAAAAAGATTAATCATCCATATCATCATCGTCGTCACTATCAGATGGGCGAGCGACTGCATCTCCAAGACTATCATAGGAGCCATCTCTGGCTAGCATCTCAAGCCTATCGAGCTTGGTCTTGATTTCTTTTGAATCCCTATCGTACTTGTCTATAAACTCATCGAGTTTCAACTCAAATGCCTCTATGATATCTTGCTTAATTTCGTCAATGATTTGCTTTATAACAACATCCAATTTTCTTCTTTTTGTATTTTATCTGCTAAAATATATGTGTTTGAGTGAATAAACTTAGAAGGCATAGTGTACTTATATAGGCGAAAAAAACTACTGCATTGTATATGAAAAGGCATAGAGAAATTTTAAACGTCCAGTGTAAAGCGTGCATGAATGTGACATAAATATAATTATTACACTAACACATACCCCAACACAAAATAATTACTACATTTAATGTATTTGTTACGTTTATATATATATATATATATATAAACG